>SKCR01048589.1:0-46237 GCA_019454045.1 Zanthoxylum bungeanum
TGCTGCAGCTGAAGCAGCAAAAGAGGCAGTTTGGATCCGTAAATTCCTAATTAGATTAGGAGTAGTTCCGTTAGCAGCTGAGCCAGTTCCTTTGTATTGTGACAATAACGGGGCAATAGCGCCGGCTAAGGAACCGCAGTCTCATCAACGATCCAAGCATGTACTTCGACATTTCCATCTGATACGTGAGATCATACATCGTGGCGATGTGAAGATCGAAAAGATCGGTTCAGATGACAACATTGCAGATCCGCTGACGAAAGCTATCTATCAGCAGAAGCTTGAGCGACATGTACATAGTTTAGATGTTATATACTTAAGTGATTGGCTATGTGCCAAGTGGGAGATTGTTGGACAATTATGACCCATAGCATTACTATTTGTAAAAGACATTGTGGTTTTTGTACAAATTAACAATGTGACAAAGGAAATTGCTATGTTATCATTTTGTAATTAGATTACTTTGATATATAAATGATAAAAGTCCTTATGATTAGTTCCGGATTAATAAGATATGAGACAATATTAATCCACGAATGATTAATCATTAAATATCCCTAGTCGTAGTATTATCGAGACTGGACATCGATAATGCGGAATAGACTAGTATTGCACTTGTGCGCGTTATGGAAGCTTAACGGCATAATTCTCATATATTTAAGTATATGATACTTATGCAAGTGTGATGTGAGGTTCTGTTAGCTGTTAGACTGGGAATAGCTTCGCTCTAGATAGACCCCTCAGAATCTTATTGGTATTATGACTATGTGTCTATGGGAGTCCGAAATCAGGGTAGGTGTATTTGGTCTTAACCTGAGACTTGCATCGCTAATACTTGCGACAATTAGTATGCTTTGGTTTTGTTCGTCCGGAGCTTTAACAGGTTTTGTGTGCGCCTCTTCTGGGTATACTGAGAATCGTAGTGTATTGGGTGTGATGTCAAGATGGAAATGTCACTTCAGTCATATAGAGATGATGATCACGCATGATACAGAACTGGTGCTCTTATATGCTGCAGTTATCGGGATAATATGACAAGATCATGATTATCCAATTAAACAGACTAGTTGTTTGTTATCCGATATATGCTTCGTACGGGGCAGACACAATTCCAGCCACAGACTTAGCATGTGACATCCGATACTGGATCGTAATACGCAATACTTAGTATACTACGCTTGATAAAGATTATGTATTCCTTAAAAGAATATTTCTAGCATGTGACATCCGATACTGGATCGTAATACGCAATACTTAGTATACTACGCTTGATAAAGATTATGTATTCCTTAAAAGAATATTTCTGGAGAATTGGGTAGGCACGGTGCTTTGCTAGAAGCCAATCATGTCTTGTAAATCGGTAAGAACGTGGTACTAGGTACGCACGTATTCGGATAGTCCGATGACCGTATTTAATGTCAATATATCCAGGGATCTCATGGGTCGCTTCCCAAAGATTCACCGATGATATTTGACTCGAACAGAATTAATCTAGGAGTAAGAGAGAGAAAATTAATCTAGGATTAATTACGGTAAGAATTTATCTATGATAAAATTTGAATAGAAGAGAAAACGGGATTAATTTGGAATTAATCGATTAAATAATATATTGGATATATTAAATGAAATTAGATTTCAAAGCGGAATTAAAATTGGATTTTAATTCGGGCGAACAAATTAATTTAGAATTAATTCGCAAGCGACTTTTGTAATAATATTGCTAGGCATTATTATTTAATTAAATTGGATTTAATTACGTCGCAACGGAAAATTCGTTTAGTTTAGAATCAAATGAATCCGGGCCCTAGCGAAGTTGTGTGTTGAGTTGTTTGACTTAAATTTTAAATTTAAAAGTGGTGGGACCCACTTGACTTACATCAACATGTTTGACATGTGATGGAAGTTGTTAATGGTTGTGTAAAGCTTGGATTGCTTGTTGAATACACAAACCAAAACCAACACACTTTGTTTTTTATTTTGGAATACATATACCAACTTTTGATTTTGGATTTGGTAATTGATTTTAGAAATCAAAATATCAAACAAACAAAAAGCTCTCTCCCTCTCCCCTTGTGCCGTGAACTTCATCTTCTCCAAAGGAAGATTGTGTTGCAAAATTTTTCTTGAACTAGCACTTAAAGAATCAAAGAAGGTGATAGAGAAACTCATCCTTGAGTTTGGAAAACAACTCAAAGCTTGGAGCTCTCAACATACATCAAAGAATTTTTAAATTCTCATCTTTTCATTGTAAGTATATTTCCGCAACTTCTTTGAATATTCATACACCGAAATCATGTTGTAGAGATCTTGGGCATGTCTAGGAAACTAACGTAAAATTACATATTCAATGTTAGAAGTTATGTTTTAAAAGGTTACATATTTATTGGTTGTGGTAATTATATGTTAATTGTCAAAATTGCATGTTAATGGTTAGAAGTTTCATGTTAGCAAATGTTTAATATTTATTAGTTTGATTGCGTATTTTTAATGGTTAAAATACCACTAGAAAAATAGCTTTCAATGACACTTTATAACTTTCATAAAGGCCATTTCATGACTATTTTAAAAGTGCCATAGAAGCTTGTGTCATAAAAATTTATGACAGTTATTTTTGCCGACATCCAACGATGATAGTTTTACGTCATTATACTATGATATTTATAATGTTGGACAATTATGACCCATAGCGTCACTATTTGTAAAAGGCATTATGGTTTTTGTACAAATTAACTATGTGACAATGGAAATGGCTATTTTATCATTTTGTAATTATATTACTTGTATATATATAAAAATGATAAAAGTCCTTATGATTAGTTCTGGATTAATAAGATATGAGACGATATCAATCCACAAAGGTTTAATCATTAAATATATTTAGTCGTAGTATTATTGAGGCTGGACATCGATAATGCGGAATAGACTAGTATTGCACTTGTGCGCGTTGTGGGAGCATAACATCATAGTTCTCATATATTTAAGTATTGGATACTTATGCAAGTGTGATAGTAGGTTGTGTTTACCAATGGTACGGGAACAGCTTCGCTCTGGATAGACCCCGCAGAATCCCATTGGTAGTATGACTATGTGTCTATGGGAATCCGCATCAGGATATGTGTATTTGGTCTTAACCTGAGACTTGCATCGCTAATACTTGCGACAATCAATACGCTTTGGTTTTGGTCGTCCGGGACTTTAACAGGTTCTGTGTACCCCTCTTCTGGGTTTATTGAGAATCGTAGTGTATTGGGTGTGATGTCAAGACGGAAGTTTCACTTCAGTCATATGGAGATGATGATCACTTAGGGATACATAACTGGTTCTCTATTTTATTACAACTATCGGGATAATATGACAAGGTCATGATTATCCGATTATAGAGACTAGTTGTTTGTGATCCGATATATGCTTCCTACGGGACAGACATTATTCCAGCCCCAAGCCTTGCATGTGACATCTGATACTGGATCGCAATACGCAATATTACGTATACTACGCCTAAAAAATATTATATATTCCTTTAAGAATATTTCTGGAGAATTGGGTAGGCACGGAGCTTTGTTAGAAGCCAACCATGTCTTGTAAATCGGTAAAAACATGGTACTGGGTACGCACGTGTTCGAATAGTCCGACGACCGGATTTACTGCCAACATATCCAGAGATCTCATGGGTCGCTTCCCGAAGATTCACCGATGACGTATGACTCGAACAAAATTAATCTGGGATTAATTAGAAGAGAGAGAAAATTAATCTAGGATTAATTACGGCGAGAATTTATCTGGGATAAGATTCAATTAATAGAGAGAGAACGATTAATTTGGAATTAATCGATTAAATAATATATTCGATATATTAAATGAAATTAGATTTCATAATGGAATTAAAATTGGATTTTAATTCGGGCGAACGAATTAATTTAGAATTAATTCGCGAGCGACTTTAATAGTAATTTTGCTAGGCATAATTGTTTAATTAAATTTGATTTAATTACTTCGCAACGGAAAATTAGTTAATTCGGAATTAACGAACCCGAGCCAGGAATGTGTTTGCGGGCCCACTCGGATTTTGAATCAAGTGGGGCCCACCACTTGTCACATCACCTAGTGAACTTTATCAACTTTTGGCTGCTAAAAGTTGGTGGGAGTTTTTGGTTAGCTTGTTTCTTATACAAGCATTATTAAAATTGATGTGTAAGTGACATATACCAACTTTGGATTTTGGTATTACTTTACATTGATTTTTGAAATAAAAAACACTTCACTCATTTTTCTCTTCTCTCACCATTGGGCGTGAAAAGCATTCTCCCTCTCCTCTTTTATACTTTGTCGTTAGTTACAAAGACACAATGGGATATTTTGTTGTAAAATTTTCCAAGAACTAGCACTTAAAGAATCATACAAAGGTGATAGGGAAACTTTTCCCATTGAGTTTGGAATCAAATTTCAAAACTTGGAGCTACACCAATCATTCAAAGAGGAGCTTGGAGCTGTTGGTTTCTACTATAGTCCCAAGATCAAATTTAAGCAATGAAGAGAATGAATACTCAAGAAGTATGGCGGAATCATACTTACAATGAACGGCTTTAGGATGCGTCAAACACAAAATTTTGCTCCTTGAAGGTCACGGCCAAGCCCCAAATTTTGTTGAAGATGAAGAAGCTCCAAGCTTTGAGAGGATTCCAAGCTCTTAAGATGGTTTCCCTATCACCTTTAATGATTCTTGAAGTGTGCTAGCAAGTAAAGAAAAGAAAACAATTTCATTGTTCTTGGTTGGAGACTCACGGCAATGAGAGCTAAGGAGAGAGAGAGAGTTTTTTCTTTTGTTGATTTTGTTTCCAAAACAAAATTATGCCTAAAAATGTTTTACCAAAGTTTGGTATATGGCTTTCAAAAAGTCAAAACCATTTTGGAGCCAAAATGGCAATTAAAGCTCTCAACAACCAACATCATGAATAGTGACAAGTTGTCATTCACCAAAAGGTGACTTGACATCCATCACTAGATTGACATGCGATGTGACGAGCGATGTGACTTGTGGCCGCACTTGATTCTAAATCGGAGTGGCCTCGCAAACACATCCCGGGCTCGGGTTCGTTAATTCCGAATTAACGAATTTTCCGTTACGACGTAATTAAATCAAATTTACTATTCACGTCGCTCGCGAATTAATTCTAAATTAATTCATTTGCCCGAATTAAAATCCAATTTTAATTTCGCGTCAAAATCTAATTTCGTTTAATATATCGAATATATTATTTTATCGATTAATTCCGAATTAATCGTTCTCTATCTTCAAATAGTATTTTATCCCATATAAAATATATTCGTTATTAATCCAAGATTAATTAAGTTCGAATCATTCGTCATCGGTGAATCTTCGGGAAGCGACCCAAGAGATCCCTGGATATGTTGGCAGTAAATCCGGTCGTCGGACTATCCGAACACGTACGTACCTCGTACTACGTTCTTACCGATTTACGAGACATGGTTGGCTTCTAGCAAAACGTCATGCCTACCCAATTCTCCAGAAATATTCTTAATGGAATATACGATATTTGTCAGGCGTAGTATTGCGTATAGCGATCCAGTATCGGATGTCACATGCAAGGCCTGGGGCTGGTCAAGTGTCTGCCCCGTACGAAGCATATATCAGATTACAAGCAACTAGTCTCTTTAATCGGATAATCATAACCATGTCATATTATCCCGATGGTTGCAACCAATTTAGAGTACCAGTTCTGTATCCCTGTGTGATCATCATCTCCGTATGACTGAATAGATACTTCCATCAATACACCACGATTCTCAATAAACCCAGAAGAGGCGTACGCAGAACCTGTTAAAGTCTTGGACGACCAAAACCAAAGCGTATTGATTGTCGCAAGTACTAGCGATGCAAGTCTCAGGTTAAGACCAAATACACATACCCTGATGCGGATTCCCATAGACACATAGTCATACTACCAATAGGATTCCGCGGGGTCTATCCAGAGCGAAGCTGTTTCCGTACCATCGGTAAACACAACCTCATATCACACTTGCATAAGTATCCAATACTTAAATATATGAGAACTATGATGTTATGCTTCCATAACACGCACAAGTGAAATACTAGTCTATTCCGCATTATCGATGTCAAGTCTCGATAATACTACGACTAGGGATATTTAATGATTAAACCGTTATGGATTGATACTATCTCATATCTTATAATCTGGAACTAATCATATGGACTTTTATCATTTATATATTTAAGTAATCAAATTACAAAATGATAAAATGCAATTTTCATTGCTACATAATTAATTTGTACAAAAACCACAATATCTTTTACAAATAGTGACGATATGGGTCATAATTGTCTAACAGGAGCAACTTCAAAGGAACAAAATTTTTGTTCTCAACACATCCACTCAACCGTGACAATATTTTAGATTTTTGAATAATTTGATTTTTAAAATTATTATTTTAGAGAAAAGTATTTTATTTTTGGGGCATTTTTTTAATTTTTAATTTTTTAAGTATTTGAATTCCTTAAATTATTACCAATTTTTAAATACGTGTGTATATATATAAAAGAAAAGTATAAATGAATAAATTCAAAAATAAAATCATTGTTATCAATTTAATAAACTAAAACACCAATCGTGCCAAATACAAATTATATATAAAAAATATCATTTTTTTAAATACAACACTATTAATTAATAAGTATTCACCACATTAGTCTATTCTCCAATCTAAATAAATGGTATCACTCTAAATACAACACTCTTAATAAGTATTCATCACCATCAGCAACAACACATGCAAACTTATTGTGCATCTGAATCAAGACTTCCACTTGCAAAACCTTAAAATGACAAGAAAAATAATCCAGTCCCAACCACAACAGTTGGGTTGAATGAACATCAATAATCAGTTCAACTATTACGCTATTTAAAAATATTGCATTCTTTCCTGAAAGTAATTAAGTTTAATGCAATCGGGTACATACCTGATAAGCATTATCAAAGAAAGGTAATAATCCATTTGATCTCATCAACTGCCTGATTTGCTCCCACTACTGAAGAGTGGGATCAACGCTAGTGGGTTTATGAGCACATACATGAAGGAACAGGGTCATAATAACAATTGTTTCAACCTTGAAAGTTAAGATCGTGTGTCGCAGGATTATAGTAACCGTTTGTTTTCATAGATAGTCCTGCCAAAGTGAAAACTTTTGGATGGTTTCCTCATGTTGGCTGGGAATGTAGATTATGTAGTGTAGAACAATGGAGACAATAGAATCGACAAATCAAATCCACAAATTATAACATCAAATCACCCAAAAGAAAACTTGTAATGTTTATACACTAAAAAGTAGTTTACTTGATGATAATGTCTAGCCAAAAATTCAGTTCCAACACCCAATGAACCAGTACTAGACAAGCACTAAACCGTAGTAACCTGATTCTCTCTAATTGCAGAGCTACATTTGCCACATCCTAGTATATCACAGACATGACCGACATGAGATAGTATTACCATCTCCAAAAGCCTTTGACATAAACATGCATCATATGTTATGATCTATGAATGTACTGTCTGTTTCCTGAATACATGCATGTCTGATATATATGTTCACACGAACTACATGAAACATTCTTAATACAACACAACTTATACGTGAACACATCATTCGATCTCATGGCCTATCATGAAAAATATGTAAACAAGTGGACCCCTGACACCGTGTTCTAAATGACTGCAGCTAGTGTCCATCTTCTTCAAGCTTGCTCTCCGCATACTTGAAATCTTACAACACATAAACTAAAAGTGAGAGAGTAAGTCATATAAACAACCTAGTGAATGAACGTTGAAAACGAAAGTAACAACATAAAGTACATAACTTTTGTAAAACATAGAGTACATAATTTGTGTAAATAATCTAATTCAAATTAGATCTTTAAACGTATAAACTTATAAAGTGGTGGACACATATTATGGATCGAGAATCATGAATCATGAATCGTAGGTCTTGGTACTTAAACTATAAATCATGTACTGTTACCATAAGCATGAAACGTAAAGTATAAACATGAATGAAACATTTGTAGCATGGTTAGTAAACTGAAACCATGAACTGACACATGTACATAAACTGAAAACTATCAACATGACCTGAGAACAATAAACATGGCTTAAAACTATCTCATTGATCTAACGACTATAAGCATGACTGTAACTGTGATGCATAGACTGTGAACATGATAAAAAACTATATAATGTGAACTTGCAAACATGACATGAACTAAGACTACATCATGAACTGAGAACGTAAATATGAAGTGATACTGTAAGCATGATATGAAAACGTAAACTTGAAGCAGCTGTTGTGAAATCCCAGTTTTCCAAAACGTAACCCAAATGAGACAGCCTTACCATCTCCTTAAACTATAAGACGTGCACATGCATGACATGATGTGGGCAAATTTGACTTGCACTTGAACTACATATTCATACGTGATGTGTAAAACTTACTATGAACATGCATAATTGAAATGACACCACGTCTGAACTGTATGCAAAATAACATGAAATGCATGACTATTAACACTGAGCCATATGGCCTAACGTGATACAATACTTTACTAATGGGCCCTTGACACTTGAACCTAATGATTGATGAATGCTTCTAGTTTCTATCTTCTTCAAAGCTCATCATCTGAGTATGTGAAATACCTGCAACATATGAATTGAAAATAGAAAGAGTAAGTCGAACGAACAACTTAGTGAGTGAAAGCTGGAAATGAAACGTATAATAAAATAATATTTC
Source organism: Zanthoxylum bungeanum (assembly GCA_019454045.1). NCBI lineage: Eukaryota > Viridiplantae > Streptophyta > Magnoliopsida > Sapindales > Rutaceae > Zanthoxylum > Zanthoxylum bungeanum. The sequence goes on from SKCR01048589.1 coordinate 8,819, forward strand.
GCATGAAATTACTCAAACCTGATTCGTGAAGTATAAGTAAATCGAGAAACTTAAGTTATGAGTCATACACATACAATAAACTACAACGTGAATTGTAGATCATATACATGTATGAAAACTGTAACATAACCCGAAACTGACGCATGAACTGAAACCTGAATCATGAGCTGCAAACATGAACAAAAATTGAAAAGTGCAAGTATGACTTGTAACTACAATCTTAACATGAACTGTAACATTGACATGAAAAATATAAAATATGAACTAAGAACATGAATGAAAACTGTATCATGAGCAGAAAACTATATCATGAGCTGAAAATGTCCACATACAATGAAAACGTAAACATGACTTAAACTATATACATAATAACGAGGCTGCAAACTGCAAATATGGATTGTAAATTGTAAACTGTGAACTTGAAAATTGTAAACTATAACTGTAAAATAAAATCATGAGCTAGAAACTGAATCGTGAATTAGAAACATAAACATGAGCTTGAAAACATAATCATGAAACTTGAAAACTTGAGCATAGAGTGAAAATGCAATATGAACAGAAAACATGTATATGATCTGAATTGTATACATGAACTGAAATTTATAAACATGCATGTAAACCGATTTTCAGGAAAAATCTCACCAGTACCGTAACATTGGGAGCGTGAAACCTACTTAGTGGGACCGGACACCGCGTAAACATGGGAATATAAACATGAACATGAATAAGCCTATGGGGGTGATCAGTACCCCATGAGGCATCGCAAGCATACTCAGAATAGCTATACATGATAGGACGACACTCTACTAGTGGTTTGAAAATATTTTATTTCTTGAACTTGTAAATCATTTGCTAAAAACTTAAATTAAAAATCATGGAAAGTCATGAATTGAAAACTGTAGGCATGATACATGTAAAACATGATCTGTAAACTTATAAACATAACATAGGAGGATCGTGAGCTGAAAGCTTTAAACATGGAAAACGTAGTGTGGCATATACATGAAAACATGGCCTGGAAACATGGTGTGTCTTGTAGACATGCAAACGTGACCTAACGATGTTAAATGATCTTGTAATATGAGTGTATAAGTGAAACGAGGTTTACCAATATGTCTATGACGTCGGCGATCACTATATTATTGGGCTCGCAGCCAGCCTGTAGAAAGTACGGATAGCCCCATGAGAGAACTAACCGGAGAATAAGTGAGTCGTCACCAAGTATGAGACACTAATAATGATTTAAGGTTGCACTACACCCCTCACAAGGTCTGACATTAAACCCGTTTGGGTTCTGAATGGTCTTTTACTGATGCCAGTATAATTTTTACGTTTAAAGCAAATATCATAATATCTTATAATGCAAGAGCATTTAAAACAGTTTATATAACACATAATAGCACAAACAAAAATAATGAAAGCATCAGATAAATATTCAGAAGCTATTGTAACAATGACAAAATTATAATCAAACAAAATATCGTATGAATCTTTAGAAATAATTAAGGCAGTGATAAAGTACTAATCAAACAGACCAGAATACATATATAAAATTTTTATGGGCAATTAATGTCAGGGTAGTTTTATTAATGTTCAGCCGGACATAGTGTAAGTTAGACCCGGCCACGGTTCCGGTTCGGAACCAAACCGGTTAGAACCGTTCCGGTTCCAACTGGTGTCGGTTTCGGAATCGGGACCATAATACTCTAACCGAACCGAAATAGAACCGTTGGAATCGAACGGTTCCAACGGTTTGAACCGGTATGGAGATATTTCCAAGATGTTTTAAAAGCTATTCGATATGCCTAATGTGCATTAGTCATTCGAATAGACCAATCTTTATGATCTGGGTTAACCGTTTTTTTTTTCAAAATTTGTTTGATTTCCCTATTTGTTAGTTCAACTTGACCATTTTTCTGAGTGTGATAGGAGGTAAAAATTTAATATATAATTCCATACTTTTTCATCAAAGACTCAAAAGGCTTGTTACAAAAGTATTTACCTTCATCACTTATAATGACCTGAGGGATTCCAAATCGACTTAAAATATTTACTTTTAAAAATTTAATCACAATTTTGTGATCATTATTTCTACAAGGAATCACCTTAATCCATTTTGAGACGTAATCGACGATAGCTAAATTATATAAAAATCCAAATGATGGTGGGAATGGTCCTATGAAATCTATTCCCTAACAATCAAAAATTTCGATGATAAAAATATGGTTTAAAGGCATCATGTTTCTTTTGGAAATGGATCATAGCTTTTGATATTTTTCTCAAGTTTTGCAGAAAGCATATGTATCTTTAAATAAGGTGGGCCAATAAAATCCACACTGTAAGATTTTATAGCGGTTGTTTTAGATGAGAAGTGACTTATGTGTGCTTTTGAATGACAAAATTGAATAACAATACTTATCTCATTATCTGATATGCATCATCGAAAAATCTGATCAAGGTAATACTTGAACATATATGGATCGTTCCAGTAGAATCTCTTGACTTCGTTCAAAAATTTCTTTGTGTCTTGATGGCTCCACTCTGGAGGTAGTTTTCCTGTTGTAAGAAAATTGACAATATTAGCATATCCATACATTGTATTTAACGAAAATAAAAAATCATCAAGAAAATAGTCATTGATAGGAGTTGTGTTAATTAATGACTCATTTATGAGTATCGATAAATGATCTGCAACTACATTCTCCGCTCATTTATTGTCTTTGATTGTGAGATTGAATTCTTGAAGCAACAAAATCCATCGTAGTAATCTTGGCTTTGCATACTATTTAGACATCAAATATCTAACAGCAGCATGATCAGAATAAACAACGGTTGATGAACTAATTAAATATGATTGAAATTTATCCAATGTAAATATTACATCAAGTAGTTCTTTTGTGACAGTGTAATTCATTTGTGCACTACTTAAAGTTCTACTTGCGTAATAAATTACATATGGCCTGTCTTCATTTCTTTGTCATAATACTGTGCCAACTGTATAGTTACTGACATTACACATTAGCTCAAAAGACAAAGACCAATCAGGGGATTGCAAGATATGAACATAAGTTAAAAGACTGATAATTTTTTCAAATTATTTTTGACATTCTTCTATCCATCTAAATGTCGTATCTTTTAATATAAGGTTACATAATAGTTTGGATATGGTACTAAAGTTTTTAATAAACCTCATATAAAATCATGCATGTCCTAATAATGAACGGATTCTCCTAACTATTTTTTGTGGTGGTAATTTAGAGATCACCTCTATTTTTACTTTGTCAACCTCAATACCTTTAGATGACACAACATGATCCAAAATAATTCTTGAATCCGTCATGAAATGGTATTTTTCTCCATTTAACACAAACCATTTTTCTTCACATCTTTTCAAAATTTCAAAAATCAGTTCCCAAAAACAGTTATATCATTCATAAAGACCTCTAAACAATATTCAACCATGTCACTAAATATCCTTAACATGCATCGTTGGAATGTTGCCAGTGCATTACAAAGTCCAAATGTCATTTTCCTAAATACAAATGTTCCAAATGGACATGTGAATGTGGTCTTTTCATGGTCTTCTAAAGCTATGGGAATTTGATAATAACCTGAGTAACCATCAAGAAAGCAATAATATGGATGTCTTGCCACTCTTTCTAAAATTTGGTCAAGAAATAGTAAAGGAAAATAATCTTTTCTAGTGGTATCATTTAGTTTTCTATAATAAATGCACATACGCCAAGTATATGGGATTCGAGTTGGGATTGACTCTCCCTTATCATTTTTTACGACAGTTATTCCAGACTTTTTTGACATAACTTGTATATGACTTACCCATTTATTATCGAAGATATGGTAGATAATGCCTACATCAAGAAGTTTAAGAACTTATGTTTTTACCACTTCTTTTATGTGAGAGTTTAATCTTCTTTCGGGTTAACAATATGTCTTGGTTGTGTGTGCATATCAAATGATTAATGCATTTTATATTATTTAAAGTCATTCAATTGCCCGTTTATGTTCTCTCAACACTTTTAACAACTTATATTCTTTATCACTTGTGATGGAGAAAGAAATTATCACGGGATAAGTTTTTTTATCTCCAAGAAATACATACTTCAATCCTTCAGGTAAAGTCTTTAATTCCAATTTGTGTGTTCCCCATATTTTTTTCTTCTAGTGTTCATAGTTCCTCAAAATTTTATTTCTCTCCATCGTCTTCCAGTACCTGTGTAAAATAAAGTAAAGAAAAATTATTGGAAATATTCGAATATAATTGTGTATTTGATTCAAGAAAATTAATTGCACAAATTTTCGTAGGGTCAGATAAACTCTCATTAATATATTCTTCTAAAATTGGTTTAATTGGTTCCATGCAATCATTTTCATTGTCCTCATCATATGGCTGTTTGCACATGTTAAAAATATTAAGCTCCAACGTCATATTGCCAAAGGACAAATTCATGATTTCATTTCTGTAATTAATTACAGCATTAGCTGTTGCTAAAAATGGATGACCAAGTATTACAGGAATTAACGTATAACTGTCTATTACGGGTTGTATTTCCAAGATAATAAAATCCATATGATATATGAATTTATCGGCTTGTAATAACACGTCTTCCACAATTCTCTTCGTTACCTTGGCTGATTTATCGGTAAGTAAAAGAGTAGTTGAAGTTGCTTTTAACTCGTCAATATTAAGTTGTTGGTAAACCAAAAATGGAATTAAATTGACACTAGCTCCAAGATCAAGTAATGCATGTTCAATTTTATGATTTCCAATAATACATGAAATAGTTGGACAACCGGTGTCTTTGTATTTCAATGCATTATCGGTTGAGAGAATGGAACTTACATGTTCAGTTAGAATAGCTTTCTTTCTTACCTGATGTTTTCTTTTAACACTGCACGAGTCTTTCAGAAATTTGGCATAAGATGGTATCTGTTTGATGACATTTAATAAAGAACTATTGACCTTCACATGTTTGAATGTTTCATATATTTCTAGGGAATGGTTCAATTTCTTTATTTTCAATGCTTATGGAAATGGAGGTGCATGTGAAAAATCGTTATTCTCAACGATAGGTATTGGTTCATCAATCCATTCCTTACCTTATGAAGTTAACTCATTTTCAACTTCACGAGGTTCAAGAATGGGTCTTTGGATGACCTTACCACTGCGAAGAGTAATAATAAATTTAACATTGTCTATGTGTTGACTACCAAAACTACCATCGTGAGGGTTTTGATGACTCTTGAGGTTTGGTTATGGTTGTGCATGAAATTTTCCTTTCCCATGAATGGTTAATACAAATGTGATTTTGGAAAAAAATATCTTTCAGATCATTCAATGTTTGCACATTTTGGTTATTGATGGCTTCCCGTTTCTTAATGAATGCATGTAAGGTATCCTCAAATGTTTTCTTAGGCGGTGGGATGTATAGTGCATAATTATGTGAATTTTATAAATTCCGGTGTACCTGGGGGGTTGTTGCAATGGTTGTGCTTGGTTATCATTCCTCTAATTGAAGTTTGGATGGTTTCTCCAATCAGAATGTAGGTTTGGGAGTATGAGTTTAGATTTGGTCTCTTGAATGTGTTTCTGTAACTGACTTGATCATGGAGACATTCTTGCAGAGCTGGCAAGGTTGGGCAAACTTGTGTGACATATTCATTTGAATTACATATATGATATGTGACTTCTTGAATTGACTTGACATGATCACTCTTCCTTAATTCTAAATGAATCAACTTTTCTAGCTATAGATAATATTTAACATAAATATCATGGTCTTCCCTAAGGTTAAACATGCATCTACCAGATGATTGTGGTTTTATAGATAATTCATAAGTGTCAACTGTGTCTCAGTGTTTTGCATTCTATGTTATATGTTCTAGGTAATCTAGTGCATCTTCGAGACTTTTGTCCTTAAACTCACTGTTAAACATCATTTCCACTACTTGTCTACTTTAGAGTGTTAAACCCTCATAGAAATAGGAAACCAGCCTCTATGTTTTCAAAATCGTGATGTAGACAGACATTTAATATTTCTTTAAATCTCTCCCAATATTGGTAAAGTGTTTCCCCCGACTCTTGTGTGAAAGTTGTGATTCTCTTCTTAAATGAGTTTTTCATATAAGGGGGAATGAATTTTTTTCAGAAATTGCTCTTCTAAATCATCTCATGTTCTGATGGATCCCGACCTAAGGTTATGCAGCTAAATTTTAGCTTTATCTTTTAAAGAAAAATGAAAAAAACTTGAATCGAATTATATTCATGCTGTAATTTTGGTCTGTGTAAGTATTACATACCTCTTCGAATTCCCTTAACTGTGTGATATTTTTTGATTCTAGACCATGGAATGTGGGTAAACGTTGGATGACATCAGGTTTAAAAATTGAAATATGATGCATCTAGAGGGAAAGCAATGCAAGATGGTGATCTTGTCCTAGTGGGATTCATGAATTATATGGGCTTCCTATGATGATTAAGATCGTCATGCTGAGACTCATATTCTACTTGATCAACATTAGATTTTTATCTCGGCCATGTGGGTTTTCATTTAAGTTCTCGGCCATTTTGACTGACGATGAAGGTGATGAAGACTCTATATTTAATCAACTGCTAGATGATCGAGACCAATGTCCATGCAACCTAAATACAGACTATATGCTAAAATTTTAAATATGCAAATGCAATACTTATAAAAAGAAAATTAATAATAAATAAGTGAAAAAAATTATAAAAAATGACAAAAGAAAAAAAATGTAGTGATTAGATCCTAAAAACGTCCTTTGATTCTTGTCAATTTAGATCTCAATTGAAATTTTCGTTCAGTTGTCTCAATTTCTCGAATTAGGTTCTCACAAAAAATTATGGAAGAATATCTAGATGGGATGATTCAAAAAATTATTTGGCAAATACAAGCTCCATTTTAATTGAGTTTTTTTTCTATTGTAACCTTGAAGAATCAAGTACATTGTTTGTTTATACGTGGGATGTTTGAGTTCAGAATTCGTTTATGATCAATCAGGACTTCTTGGATCTACACAAATATAAAGAAGAAGAAAAAGTGAGATGCAGAAAATACAAAGAAAAAAATAAATAATAAATAAAAAGAAAAAGAAAAGAAAAAATGGAAGGATATTAAATTATTATTCTATCTAATAAATTATATTCTCCGACAACAACGCCAAACACTTGACACGCTCATAAAGTGGTTCTTTACTACCAAATATGAGAGTATCGAAGTAATAAAATAACTTGGTAAGTCCGGGGTCGATCCTTAGGGAATAGATTAGTAAAATAAAATAATAATTCAGTGAAAATAAAAAGGCTGGATTGTTTGAAGTGATGGACAATTTTAAATTGGACTGCAACAATAAATAAATAGAATGCTGAGGGTAGGGATCCACTCTTGATATTTCAAATATACAGAATTTTTACTTTTTTAAATATATAAATTGTCATTATTACTCAGTTAATTTACTTCGTGAATTAATTATGCCAAAACATATAAAATCAAGCATTTATGTGGTGATAACATTTGTCTATAACAAGTCCAATTAGGTACTCAATTATGCCAAATATAAAAAAAAAACCAGTCATAAAGACGACAACAAAGTTTGTCAATAATTAGTTCAGATTTAAACTACTCTCTCATATAATATGTAATAAAGTATTAACCGTGCCAATCAAGATGAGATTATCTACAGCGAATCAAGACACATACAAATATAATAATAGATTAAATATTAGTATTCAGATTACAATTCAAATATTATAATATAAATAAGATTAATTTATATTCTCATATTAAGAATTTCACCATTTTACCACAGTAGAAAGGAATTAGCTACTCATGATTTGAATAAAAACACACATTATTTTATTACTGAAAGAAAAAATTACAACAAAACTTGAAAATTAAAACACACAATAGCTGAAACTCCACAAATTCTCAAAGAGAAGTATGAAATTCAGATTGCTTTTCAAAGGTGTTGAACACCTCTATTTATAGTAGAAGACTCAGCACCCTCCATGCAACATATAATTTGTACATCAATTTACAAATTGCATGTTTGGTGGGAATTGACAATCCACGAAAGGTGGAATGCCATTTCCACCTTCAAATTTTTTTTTTTTTTTATGTTTTTAATAATTAAAATTACAAGCAGCACACTTTGGATTTTTCATCAATTTCGATCTTGAAAACCTCAGAACGAGAAAACCTTATAAAGAGTAAAGTTGTAGATATTTGAGTATTCTTTCATCTGAACTGAATTGCCTCAATCCGATATTGGAGTAAAAAATTATGGTCAAAATACGAAAATTGCACAAAATTGAAATTGACACTGTTTTGAACACTCTTTTAAGTTTATGGCCTCCAAAATCCAAATATCACGTCCATTTTTCTAATCATGCAATTTCACCTATATAAGAAATAAAAATCACAATAAAAATAGATAAAAACATAAATTTAATTATTATTTTACAAATGTGCTAAATTAAGGAGATTAATGAAACTGTAAGTGTAAAGTGATTACTTTTTTTTTATTAAATGTACACTTTTTAGTGTTCATCATCTGTCATGTTTTAATAATAGATTTTTTCATGACATAAATATGTCATAATTAATGACAAAAGTCATTTTATGACACAAAAATGTCATAAAAATATGATATATTTTGTGACATAATTTTTATGTCATAAAAAAAATGTCATCTATTCTTTTTTTTAGTAGTGAATTACATTTTTAATGGATAAAATTTCATTTTAATGGTCAAAATTATATGTTACCCGATTGAAAAGGTATCAAGTTATTATTTATTTAAAAAGCTATATAATCTCAACCATTTGATCTTATTAAAATTTGTACAATGGTTGAAAACCCAAAGGGTATTATAGATGGCCCTATTTTAGGTAGGGGTGGGCACGATCAGATTCGAATCAGATCGTACCGAATCTGAATCCGATTTGATTTGATAAGAGTGGACTTGTTTGGTTTGATCGAATTTTGAGTCGTTATCGAATCAGATCGAATTTAATCCGATAACTATCGAATCGAATCAGATTTATTTGATCTAATTTGAAATCTTAACGAATCATATAAATTTGATTTGATAATAGATCCGAATCCGATAGAGCATCATGTTGGACAATTATGACCCATAGCATCACTATTTGTAAAAGACGTGGTGTTTTTGTACAAATTAACTATGTGACAAAGGAAATTACTCTTTTATCATTTTTTAATTGGATTACTTGGATATATAAATGATAAAAGTCCATATGATTATTACCGGATTAATAAGATATGAGACAATATTAATCCACGAAAGGTTTAGTCATTAAATATCCTTAGTCGTAGTATTATCGAGACTGGACATCGATAATGCGTAATAGGCTAGTATTACACTTGTGCGCGTTATGGAAGCTTAACGGCATAGTTCTCATATATTTAAGTATATGATACTTATGCAAGTGTGATATGAGGTTCTGTTAGCCGTTGGTGGGAACAGCTTCGCTCTGGATAGAACCCTCAGAATCTCATTGGTAGTATGACTATGTGTCTATGGGAATCTGAATCAGGGTAGGTGTATTTGGTCTTAACCTGAGACTTGCATCGCTAATACTTGCGACAATCAGTACGCTTTGGTTTTGGTCGTCCGGGGCTTTAACAGATTCTGTGTACGCCTCTTCAGGGTTTACTGAGAATCGTAGTGTATTGGGTGTGATGTCAAGATGGAAGTATTACTTCAGTCATATGGAGATGATGATCACGCAGGGATACAGAACTGGTACTCTTAAATACTGCAGCTATCGGGATAGTATGAGTAGGTCATGATTATCCGATTACATAGACTAGTTGCTAGTGATCTGATATATGCTTCGTACGGGGCAGACATAATTCCAGCCCTATGCCTAGCATGTGACATCAGATATGGATCGTAATACGTCAATACATTGTATACTACGACATGATATTATATATATTCCGTTGAATATATTTCTGGAGAATTGGGTAGGCACGGTGCTTTGCTAGAAGCCAACCATGTCTTGTAAATTGGTAAGAACGTGGTGGTACCGGGTACGTACGTGTCGGATAGTTCGACAACCGTATTTACTGCCAACATATCCAGGAATCTCTTGGGTCGCTTCCCAAAGATTCACCGATGACATTTGACTCGAACAGAATTAGTCTGGGATTAATTATAAAAGAGAAATTTAATCTGGGATTAATTGCGTCAAGAATTAATCTGGGATTAATTCGACTAGAAGAGAGAACGCGATTAATTTGGAATTAATCGGCAAAATAAATTTAATAGTTAAATTTAATTTGACTATTTAATTTATTTATTTGGGCTAAATAATATATCAGATATATTAATTGAAATTGGATTTCAATACGGAATTAAAATTGGATTTTAATTCAAGCAAACGAATTAATTTGGAATTAATTCGTAAGCGACTTTCGTAATAATTTTGCGAGGCATTATTATTTAATTAAATTGGATTTAATTATTTAGCGACGGAAAATTCGTTTAGTTGGATTAAACGAATCGGGCCCAAAGTGTGTAGAACAAGCCAACTTAAATTTGGAATTTAAAGTGGTGGGACCCACTATAACTTACATCAATTGTCAAACAATGATGGAAGTGGTTGGGAATATTTATTGGACTTTGGAAGTAAAAATATTATATTAACACACTTTTTCATGTTTGGTAACAAGTGTTAGAACTTGAAAAACTATCATCTTCTCTCTCCCTTGGTGGCCGATTCTTCCTCTCTTCTCCATAGATTTTTGTTGCAAAAATTCTACATAGCTAGCACTTAAATGGGTCAAAGAATGTGATAGGGAAACTCACCTTTGAGTTTGGAATTCAATTCAAAGGCTTGGAGCTTCCATTACAATAAAGAAAGTTTTGAAACTTCTCATCCAATCAATGTAAGTATTCCGCAACTTACTCGTTAAATTCACACTAGAATCATGTTTAGGATCCTTGGGCTAGTCTTAGAGACACTAACAATGGTATCAGAGCCACCTAAACTTGATTTAAATTTCTAGGGTTCTAAACTTTAATTTGGGATTTTATGTGTAGACACTGCATTTTACATAGAAGCCTGATGATGAGCCTCGTATGGAGGCACTACCCGATAAGTTGCGGAAGTCGCGGGAAACAGACGTCGGAAGGGAAAATTCAAAAATAAGTACATCCTCAGATTTAATTCGTTTGTTTGGTTTCAGGTTCGCTCGATGGATCTCCATTTTAAATGCTAGCTTCGGCCCAAAAAACCCATACCAAGCCCACAAAGATCCAAGCCCGAGCCCAGACAGCGTCGCCCACCTCTGTACCATGTCTACAGTCTGGCGACTCCACTGGGGATAGAGAATCAGCCCCGAAATAATATCTTGTAATGTTTGTGATTTTTACTTTAGTTGACCTTGTCTCATATATTTTGCATACCCCTTTTTACATCGATGGCGTCATGTATCGTGAAGTTGCTTTTACTCGAAGCGGCGGATCATTATATGGTGTCATCACTCGTCGGCACATACCTTAGGGTATAAAAAAGGTGCGCTCATTTGGTCATTCGAACCATTGAGTGGGGAGACCTAGTTGTGTGCAACCATTCGCCGGTGGGAGCCTTTATCAATACTCTCACAAAACTGCATGAGAACCATAGTTATATGACCTATAGAAGCCACCCTTTATGCTTGTGTTTGGACCACCATCATTTGGATTCATTTGAATTTCTTGTCATGAGATGTGAACTTGTGGGCCATTTAAACTGGGACGAGTTTGTGTCTTACGACGATTGGACCAAAAGTTTCTAAAATGCCGATAGGCCACTTTGTGTTTGGCCCCCTATCATTTGAAGTTGTTTAGCCACGTTATTGCAAAAGTGTAAACCTGTTGGGCCTTTTTCAACTGGGACAAGTTTACATCTAGCAGTAATATTATTGAATTCTTTGAAATGATAATGAGCCAACTTGTATGAAAACCTTGATGGGTTTAGAAAGTCCGAACATGATCCAAATATGCTGGAAACATAAGTTCGATATCTGCAATGGCTTTCATCCAGAAAGGATACGCCTTGTTACGACATATTTGTATACTTTTAGACGCTTCTAAGTTAATCCCTATGACCATGGTTGCCAAAATCCCGATTCGTCGTTTCTAGACAATGGCATGATCCCATAATTGGCTTAGTCCATGTTGAAAATGGGCGGTCTTTGTCTTTTATCGATGGAAAGGGACAGAAACGGCCAAGGTTCACCCCGTAGCATAGGAGAGGGCGATTTTGTGTACCTTGCATCGGTGCATAGAATAAGCCTTATCTAGAACCAAAAATAGGCTTACCCCGAGTGTGAGAGAAATAAGGTCGGAAGGATATATTCTGTTTGATCACCTCATGCATCTTATATATCTCATACATCGCACGTATACATGTACCATGCTAACTCATAGTTTTAAAGCCGCCATAGATACCCGTTGGGTTAGAGAAGAATAAAGACTCGTCAAAAAGCAGTTAGCGGACATGAGTGAGTCAGATAACGAGGTTCTCGTATGGATCAGCTAGAGACTAATCTCACTAAGATTACCGAGCAGTTGCAAGCTTTGACCACCGCTGTGGCCAATATGGTACTGCCCCGTGCAGGAGGAGCAGGAAACCCTGAGAATGTCAGGGTTGAGGAGCCTCCAAACATGATGAGTGATGAGATCCATATTTTTGATGATGACATGGCTGAGTATGCCGCAAGAAGGGTAGCCAGGTCTCAGGCAGAATTTTAGAAACTCAGGGATCAGGTAGAGTCAGTTACCCGCAAGATGAGGGGTAAGCATAAGGATTTACTAGGCGACGAGGTGATGACTTTCGAGGAGCAGCTGCCTTCTCAGTTCAAGATGCCCGACATAGCCAAGTTTAACGAGAATGGGGATCCGAGGGTCCTTCTTCGATAATATGTTTCTGTGATGAGTTCGTGGGTCTGTCGAAGCGTCAGGTTCAGAAGATGTTCGAGATGTCACTTGAGGGGGCACCCATGGTGTGGTATCATGGCCTGGAGAGAAGGGTCAAGAATGATTGGAGGGCATTGGCAGATGCCTTTCTGAATCAGTATGTCATGGATTTGGAGATCGAATTGTCGCTCCGCAACTTGGAGAATACCAAACAGAAGCCGGATGAGGGCTTCAAGGATTATGTAGATCGCTGGAGGAGCCAACTTTTGAAGATGCAGACTCGGCCCTCTGAGAATGACCAGATCAAGATGATCATCAAGGGCACTAAGCCCTCTATTTACGGCAAGCTGAGGAGCATGACCTCTATGATTGGTGATTTTCGACAGTTGAGGGAGACTGTTATGGATATTGAGGAAGAATCTAAGAATATAAAGTTTTACGGCCTGAATTTGAGGACCATTGAGGGACCTTTGGGAACCAAGCATGTTTCCGCTGAAATTGCCCCAATCAGAAACAGGCGATTTTCTAACCTTGGTAAGCCTTTGTCTAAGGTTATTGAGAAGTTGAAGAGATAGAGACTCATAAAACCCTTAGAAGCTAGACCACTTCCAAACCCTCCACCACCACACCTCAATATGAACCTATATTGCCATTACCACCAACAAAAAGTCCATGGCACTGACAACTGCACCCACCTCAGGCATGAAATCCAAGACCTCATCGACTCCCACAAAATACCCGACCCAGAAAAAGAACAACCCAACACACAGAGAAACCCCCTACCTAACTAGCACTCTATTTCACCACCCACATACATGATTAGCTCCGGCCTACCCGAAAGCCTTGTCCTCCAAACCCTTGACTGCCAAGACTTTTACCTGGGGATATGGGATAGCAGTAGTGAGGAGGAAACAGAGCAGGGGAATAATTTCTGGGAGAACTTCTCAAGCAGTGATGAAGATGAGGTGAATGAGATGACACGCACTGGGCGTTTTTACGGTGATATAGCATAGAAAGGCAAGGAAGTGTTGCAGAAGGTAGAGAAGTGGCAGAAAATGCGGGTAATGCTGAGGGAGATTTAGTGCTACGTCAGTTGAAGAATGCGCGGGCAAGGTGCGTATTTGGGAGTTGTTGTGTGAATCTCAGGAGCACAAGCGCGCCATGGTGGAGGCTTTGAGTAAGATAGTGGTACCGGAGGTTGCCAACCCCACGATGTTCATAGGGTTGGTACAGAAGGAAGCTTTGTAGGTGATAACATTCTCTGAGGAAGAACTCCCGTTGAAGGGAAGAGATCACAATAGGCTAAAGCTGACGGAATACTCCGTGAAAGCTACGGGGTATCATGGAGAGCCTGAACCAGTGGAAGTCAACGGGATCATGGTACCAGGATTTGAGATCTTCCAGGACGTGATGGGCAAGGAGCCGCGGCAGAAGAAGTTGCAAAGGAGGAAGACAAATGGGAAGATGAGATGATGCAGTTAGAGAGTCTGACACTCGAGGAAAGTAAAGAGATCGCAGAAGATGAGGCTATGAATGACGAAGATGTTTATTTCCCTGATTTGTTTGATTGTAATCCCACATTCGCTAATAATAAAGACATTCATTTCGCTTACTTGCCTGAGTCTCTTCCTCCTAACTTGCATCGTAACACGCATGATATGAGCATATTTGACATTAACTCAACCAAAACAAACGCATTTAACCTTGGTACGCCTGAAAGCCCCAAGGAAATTCTAATTACGAGTGAGGTTACTGCTGAGGAGCGAAAGGAACTAGAGGGAATGTTTATCAATACGCTAAGGTATTCGCTTGGTCCTACGAGGACATGCCCGAAGTAGATAGAAGTATCGCCCAGCATGCAATACCGACTTATCCGAACATGAGACTGGTAAAGCAGAAGCTCCGAAGGATGAGACCTGAGTGGGCCGAAAATGTTAGAGAATAAGTTAAGAAGCAGATAGACGTGGGATTTCTAGAAGTAGTGAAGTACCCCAAGTGGTTAGCAAACATCGTCCTAGTGTCGAAGAAAGATGGGAGGGTTAGAATGTGCGTAGATTATAGACACCTTAACAAATCTTCCCCCAAAGATGATTTTCCTTTACCCCATATTGACGTACTAGTTGATATCGCGACTTTATCTGCCATGTACTCATTCACGGATGGATTCTCAGGATATAATCAGGTTTTCATGGCTGAAGAAGACAAGCATAAGACTACATTTGTCACTGAGTGGGGCACGTATTGTTACAAGGTGATTCCATTTGGGCTCAAGAATGCGGGAGCCACTTATCAACGGATGGCCACTACGTTATTCCATGACTTGATGCATAAGGAGATCGAAGTATACGTGGACGACATGATGGTGAAGTCAGAAACGAGAGCTGGACATATTGAAGCGCTAGAGAAGTTGCTTCAAAAAGTCGACAAATACAACCTACGACTAAATCCCAAGAAGTGTGTGTTCAGGGTAACGTCAGGAAAACTGTTAGGACATACAGTAGGAATGGAAGGAATAGAAATAGACCCTGAGAAGATCAAAGCGATTACTGAGATGCCCGCACCGAAGACAGAGAAAGAAGTTAGAGCCTTCCTCGGGAAAATCTAGTACATCAGTCGATCATCGCCAAGCTGACGTTAGTATGTGAGCCCATCTTCAAGCTGTTAAGGAAAGCCCAGCCGGTGAAGTGGAATGAGCAATGCCAAGAAGCCTTTGACAAGATCAAAGAATACCTGGTGATCCTCCTGTATTGAAACCTTCAAGACCGGGCAAACCCTTAGTGCTGTATTTGGCCATAGAACCTGAAGCGCTGGGGACGATGATGGTACGAGCAGATGAGACAGGGGTGGAACATGCAGTCTACTACCCCAGTAAGAAGATGCTTCCGTATGAAGCCCGCTATCAAGAAGTAGAAAAGATCTGTTTGGCGGTAGTGTGGGCTTCTAGAAAGTTGCGTCATTACTTCCAATCCTACAAGATCCAAGTGGTAGCAAAGGAGAATCCCTTAAAGTATCTGCATTCAGTACCTTCGCTAGTATGGAAGTTAAGTAGATGGTTGGTATTGCTAACGGAGTTTGATATTGAATATCTCACTTCTAAAGTAATCAAAGGGTGAGCCGTAGCGGAGTTCCTGGCATTACAACCCATAGAAGGAGACCAATACAATTTTGAATTCCCAAATGAGGAAATTCGGGCTATAATGGTCCAATGATGGAAGATGTATTTTGACGGAACGGTGAATTACAAATGAGCCAGAATAGGAATCGTGATAGTAACCCTCGAAGGAGAAACCTTGCCTATGGCCAAGAGGCTAACATTCGGAGTAACCAACAACGTGGCCGAGTATGAAGCATGCGCCTTTGGGTTGACATCACTAATAAACTTGGGAGCTGAGGACGTAGAAGTCTATGGAGACTCGATGTTGGTAGTCTGACAGATGCAAGGATAATGGGAATTGAAGGAAGAACGGTTGAGACCCTACCTATTTCACCTCAGGAAGCTAGCACAGGCTATCCCCGACTGTAAATTCCAGCACTTGCCGTGAGAAGAGAACCAGATGGTAGACGCGTTAGCCACCATAGCCACAACTTGGGAGAATCCGGAGAAGTTGGTGATTAGACCTCTAGTATTGACGACAGCAAGCATGCCCAGTTACGAGATAGAAAGGATCTTAGAAGTAGAAGTCGATGATGGAAAATCTTGGTACTACGACATTCAGCGATACCTAGAATGCGGGGAATTCCCGGAAGAAGCCGGTAGGAAGGACATGATAGCCATTCAGAAGTTAGCTTCCCAGTATGTGAGTTTGAAGTGAGAACTTTAAAAGAGACAAGCCAATGGCATCTGACTGAAGTGCTTAAGAAAGGAAGAGGCTCGGAAAGTGATGGAAGAAGTACAACCAGAGTATGTGGACCGCACATGACTGATTGAATTTGTCTCGCAAGATAGTGAGACAAGGTTCCTACTGGTCGACCATGGAAGCTGACTGCGCGAAACTGGTGAAGCATTGTCATGATTATCAAGCGCACGGTAACTTAAACCATCTGCCGCACACAGAGTTGCACGAGCTATCGGAGCCGTGGCCTTTTTCGGCATGGGGAATTGACATGATCAGAGAAATTCGACCACACGCATCAAATGGGCATCGTTTCATAGTAGTGGCAGTAGACTGCTTTTCGAATGGGTGGAAGCTGAGTCGTTTCGTAACGTTACAGCAAAGCAGATGGCGAAATTCATAGCCCGAAACATCATATGTCGATACGAAATGCCACATCACGTGGTAAGAGACAACAAAGTCCAGTTTTAAGGAGAAACGAAGGCGATGCTACAGAGGTACGGGATAGGACTGTTGGGTTTCTATTAAGTCTCAAGATCGATTTCAAGCAAGAAATTATGTGCGAATACAACAATGAAATACGGCGGAATCATACTCACATTGAACGGCTATGCGATGCGAGGAACAACAAAAATTCTTCAAGCTTTAAGCTCCTTAAACTCTCGGCAATCACCATCTTTGTGCTCCAATTTTCAGCCATGGATGTCCTCCAAGATCCAAGCTTTGTGTAGTGATTCCATGCTCATAAGTTGGTTTCCCTATCACCTTGGATGACCCTTTATGTGCTAGCAATGGAAAGATTTGCCACAAATCTTCCTTGTTCTTCTTGCATCTTTCGGCCTTGCCAAGTAAATGGAGAAGAAAATGGCTTCAAAAACTGAGAGGGAGAGGAAGAAGAATTTGGCTCCAAAACCGTGAGTTACCAAGAGAGAGAGAGAGAAAATGTGTTATGTGTTTTTGGTTTTGATTTTCCAAAATCAAATACCAAAAATAATTCCAAATTTCCAAAAGTCAAGGCATTTAAGCCTACAACCACTACCATCAATCACTCACAAATGACTAGTTGTCACATCACTCAAAGTGACTAGACATCACATCAATCAAAGTGACTAATGATTGACGCTTGATGTGACTTGTGGGCCGCACTTGAATTCGAAATGCGAGTGCGTCCGCAAACACTCCCGGGCTCGGGTTCGCTAATTCCGAATTAACAAATTTTCCGTTGCGACGTAATTAAATAATTATGCCTAGCAAAATCACTATTTATGTCGCTAACGAATTAATTCTAAAACTCTTCGTTCGCCCGAATTAAATTCTAAATTTAATTCCGTGTCGAAATCCAATTTCATTTAATATATCGAATATATTAATTTATCGATTAATTCCAAATTAATCGTTTCTCTCTTTAAATAATATTTTATCTCAGATAAAATATCTCCGTAATTAATCCCATATTAATTTTCTCTCTCTTATAATTAATCTCAGATTAATAAAGTGCGAGTCATACATTATCGGTGAATCTTCGGGAAGCGACCCATGAGATCCCCGGATATGTTGGCAGTAAATTCGGTCGTCGGACTATCCGAACACGTATGTACCTATTACTACGTTTTTACCGATTTACAAGAGGTTGGTTTTCTTAGCAAAGCACCGTGCCTACCCAATTCTCCAGAAATATTCTTACTGGAATATGTGATCTATATCAGGCGTAGTATACGTAGTATTGCGTATTTCGATCCAATATCGGATGTCACGTGCAAGGCCTGGGGCTGGAATTGTGTTTGCCCCGTACGAAGCACATATCGGATCTCTGGTAACTAGTCTCTATAATCGGATAATCATGATGACGTAGTCATATTATCCCGATGACTGCAGTACATAAGAGAACCAGTTCCGTATCCTACGTGATCATCATCTCCACTATGACTGGAGTGATACTTCCATCTTGACATCACACCCAATACCACTACGATTCTCATATACCCAGAAGAGGCGTACATAGAACCTGTTAAAGCCCTAGACGACCAAAACCAAAGTATATTGATTGTCGCAAGTATTAGCGGTGCAAGTCTCAGGTTAAGACCAAATACACCTACCCTGATTCGGACTTCCATAGACACATAGTGATACTACCAATGGAATTCTGAGGGGTCTATCCAGAGCGAAGCTGTTTCCATACCATCGGTAAACACAACCTCCTATTACACTTGCATGAGTATCATATACCCAAATATACGAGAACTATGCCGTTATGCTCCCACAACACGCACAAGTGTAATACTAGTCTATTCCGCATTATCGATGTCCAATCTCGATAATACTACGACTAGGGATATTTAATGATTAAACCTTTATGGATTGATACTGCCTCATATCTTATCAATCCGGAACTAATCATATGGACATTCTATCATTTATCATTTATACATCTTGGTAATCTAATTACAAATGATAAAAGAGAAATGTCTTTTGTCACATAGTTAATTTGTACAACAACACCATGTTCTGTACAAATAATGATGTTATGGGTCATAACTGTCCAACAAGGACATCACAAGTCGTCACCTTACAGACCATAAGCAAATGGGGCAGTCGAGGCAGCCAATAAGACGATAAAGAAGATACTGACTAAGATGACGAAAAGTTACAGAGATTGGGTGGGCGGACAAACTGTCGTACGCCCTGTGGGGGTACATAACTTCTGTGAGAACGGCAATTGGGGCCACGCCATATTCGTTGGTTTACGGAATGGAAGCAGTATTACCGGTGGAGATAGAGCTATAGTCAATGTGGGTACTAGCGAAGGCAAAGTTACCCGAACGAGAACTGGCCTCGCAGAGATTCGAACAGTTAGCATTACTAGATGAGAAGAGAATGAAGTCCTTACACACATATGCAGTTGTATCATAAGAGATTGACCAGAGCATTCAATAAGAAGATGCGCCCTACCAAGATTATAGAATGTTATCTAGTACTCAAGCAGTCAAAGCCGTCGATGATAGGCCCAATAGGAAAGTTCAGACCGAACTGGGAAGGACCCTACAAAGTCAAGAAAGTGATAGGGAACGGGGCAGTGAGACTGTCAGATTTGGAAGGGAACGAGTTCACTGAGCCTATCAACGTGGACAGGTTGAAGAAATATTTTGCCTGAGGAAGAGAAAACCAAATGATCACCTGGAGAACTGGCGGAAAGCCTAACCCGGTGGAATAGAAAACATATCCATGCATGCATGCATACACGTCATATACTTGCATTTTTGTTTTGGTTTTGTGTTCTCAGGTTTCGAATAAAAGAAGGAAAAGCGGCAAATACAAGCAAACCAGGTGCAGAAACACATTATCAGCAGTTTCGGGAATGAATCCCAGGGTCGAGGCCCACACTATCAACAGTTCCGGGAATGAATCCCAGGGTCGAGGCCCACATTATCAACAGTCGAAAGGAAGAATTCCAGTGGAGTTGAAAAATAAAATCCTTAATGGGTAGGCATAAGTCCGATGATGAAATCGTTTGCTTTAGGGTGAAACCTTAGAAATGATAAGTTCGTGATAAACTCTCACCCGATATTTTGAGTAGTTGATCTCAGCTAGACTTGTGAGCACTTAACTATAGGATCTTAGCAGTGAAAGCATGAGTAGTCGGCAAGGTGACTAGTTGAAGAGATTACGGATCGATGAATGACCGTTCGCTTAAATGTCTATCCTGACTTGCTTGAGTTACGATGTGTGGTATGGTTGAAAACGAAAGAAAAGTCTCTAAAGAAAAAATATATAAATCACCTATAACCGATAAGTGTGAAGCTACCCATGGGCGAGTATTAGGACCACCATGAGGAGAAATACTACCTTAAAGGGTATGTGTGTAAAAAAAAAGAAAAAAAAAGTCCTTAATGGTTAGGCATAAGTCCGATGATGAAATCGTTTGCTTTAGGGTGAAACCTTAGAAACGATAAGTTCGTGATAAACTCTCACCCGATATTTTGAGTAGTTGATCTCGGCTAGACTCGCGAGCACTTAACTATAGGATCTTAGCAGTGAAAGCCTGGGTAGTCGGCAAGGTGACTAGTTGAAGACATTGTGGATCGATGAATGACCGTTCGCTTATATGTCTATCCTGACTTGCTTGAGTTACGATGTGTGGTATGGTTGAAAACGAAAGAAAAGTCTCTAAAGAAAAAATATATAAACCAACTATAACTGATAAGCGTGAAGCTACCCATGGATGAGTATTAGGACCACCATGAGGAGAAATGCTACCTTAAAGGGTAGGTGTGTAAAAAAAAAACGAAAGTAAAGAAAAAGAAAACCATACCACATTGAGCACAGAAAAGTAATTATGGAGCATAATCGAGATATCTAGGTTGGTTTGACCCATCGGTCCCATTATTTGAAACAAAATCATTGAGTTGACTTACCGAAGGATCAAGCTGTAAAGGAACCTGAGCACACACACACTTTGTGTCTGGTTCAGATCATTTATTCAAACGCTCGGATTTGAGTTGCATCGAGTACTTTGAAGGTTATCTGGTTTCGACACTGGGCATCCTTTGAGGGTAATAATATGTATAACTATTGGGACTATTTCGTAAAAGGTAGTATAGTATATTGGTATGGAACGTCACATCACATGATCTGCCTTGACCTAGAAAAACAGCAAAGAACAGAAAGATAAACCGAGTATGGGGGCGACTAGTCTACCCATTTTCATTCAGTAACGGTTCAGGAATGGACCACCTCACAGTAACGATTCGGGAATAGACCACCTCACAGTAACGATTCGGGAATGGACCACCTCATTCAGTAACGGTTCGGGAATGGACCACCTCACAGTAACGATTCGGGAATGGACCACCTCATACAGTAACGGTTCGGGAATGGACCACCTCATTCAATAACGGTTCGGGAATGGACCACCTTACAGTAACGGTTCGGGAATGGACCACATCACAGTAACGGTTCGGGAATAGACCACCTCATACAGTGACGGTTCGGGAATGGACCACCTCATACAGTGACGGTTTGGGAATGAACCACCTCACAGTAACGGTTCGGGAATGGACCACCTCACAGTAACAGTTCGGGAAAAGACCACCTCACAGTAACAGTTCGGGAATGGACCACCTCTCACCAACTCAGTTCGGTAATGAATCCTAGAGATCGCAGCATCTTACAGGGATGAACCTTGGGGGTCGCAGCACCTCACCACTATCAACTCAGATTGAAGCATCTCAGAATAACAGGTAATTAGTTAAGCAACAGCTGGCGAGCCATGTAAGTAAAATGCATGCATGACTTTGATAGGATTGTCACTGTCACACACTGCACAAGTCCCATCAAAGTGGGGGCGACTGTAGACACTGTATTTTTGCATAGAAACCCAATGATGAGCCTCGTATGGAGGCACTACCCGATAAGTTGCAGAAGTCGCGCGAAACAGATGTTGGAAGGGAAAATTCAAAAATAAGTACATCCTTAGATTTAATTCATTTGTTTGGTTTCGGGTTCGCTCGATGGATCTCCATTTTAAATGCTAGCTTCAGCCCAAAAAACCCACACCAAGCCCACAAAGATCCAAGCCGCGAGCCCGGACAGCGTCGCCCACCTCTGTACAATGTCTACATTATGCTTGGAGTATGTATTTTCCAAAATTGGTTGTTTGGTTGTGGTTGGATGATGATGAATTGGATTTGTGCATCTTAGGATTTGAGAAAATTGATTAGATTAATTTTTCCCCAAATTCCTCATTATGGCCGAATAATACCCTAGGAGTGCTTATTGTGATTTTTTGAAAATTAGACAATTGGATGTGTTATTGGCATGAAATGTATGTTAGATGTTGATTTAATTGGATTGAAATCAAATTGCATGATAATTTCTTGTCAATGCCGTGAGCCTAAGCATGTTAGAATGAATTGTTTTGCTTCAATTTGTGTTGGACATGAATTGAAATGTAAAGTATGATTAGTTAAATTAATTAGTATTTTGGAAATATTAGATTAATAGATTAATTGTACTAATTGCACTTTAATTAGATTAATATGAAATTTGGAATGATATATTAATTTAAATTTGTTGTATTTGGGCTTAATGGCTTGGTTGGGCCAAGTTTGGTTTTGGACAATTGGGTTGGATCCAATTGGGCCTAAAACCATTTCCATAAAGTCCAAATATGATTTTTTGGGCCTTTAAAAATTTAATTGGGCTTAAAGAATTAATTGAAAGCCCATGCCTAAAGAATTAATTGAAAGCCCATTGGACTTTAATTAAATAGTATTGGATGCTAATTGGGCCTTTGAGACCCATTTAGATTGGATTTGGAATCCAAGTCTAAAAGGCACTATTATAAGTGTAATTGTTTAATTTGGAATTAAATACGAATTAGTATTGGATACAATTTAAATTGGATTTAAAATTGTAGTTCGATATAATTCAAGAATATGTACTTTTAGTATTTATTCTTAAACGAGTTGGACTCGCGCAAATCAAATCTTTATTTGAACATTGGATGGCCATTAATTTAAAGATTAATTAATTGGATTAGATTGATTGAATAACATTCTTTGTGTGAATACTTGGATGTATTTGTATGAATAGTGTATATCGGATGGATATTAGATGGGTGGGGCAATTTTGGAAATTGTTGTAAGTATGGTACTTATTTGTTAAATTGGACCTGCGTGTCCAGCCTTTCACCTCTTATACTCTTTGTATTTCTCTTATTACCAATTCATGTCAATGTAAATGAGGTTTCTTTAATGTATTATGTAATTGGGTAGAAGTATGAATAGTGCTAGCGGGCGAGAGGAAATGGAGAGATTTTTTCTGTGAACAAATTACTATATATTCATCCGCATATCATTATTAAATTTATTTGCGCCTTACTATGCTTTTAGAATGCAATTTTAAGGGTGTATCATGAGACCTAATCAAAGATAATAAATTGGTTGCCAATTTACGCGAAAAACCCTCATTAAATATTAAGTGTTTTCCTTCCATTGAGTGGTTCTCTCTCAAGATCCAAGATAGGCATTGGTTTGTTGGCCAAAGTCAAGATCAATTTCCATCGCGGATGTGTTTTGAACCACGAAAGCTTTGTTCCATATCGCATGTCTTGAGCGTGACCGGCGTAATCACACGCGTATAACGCAAGCGCACGTATCGTTCAAGTAGTATAAAAATATCGATCCCACGATGACTTAAAACCTTTTGTTATTAATTTATGAAGTTAAATATTTACAAGTATCTAATGGATTGGTTGTTTGATTGGGTGGTGACTTTAAAACTTAAAACAAGTAAATAAAATTGCTTGAAAGTAGATTGAAGAAAATTCAAATGCTGAAAACTATTCAGGGTTGTGAATCCTTCCAAAATCTTCTTAAAAGATGAAGTGGTTATTTTACATTTGTGTAATATATTGGTTTATTAACTTGGAACACGAAATTATGTAAAAGCCTCTTCCGATGGTCAAATACAAATACCCAGTATAACCCAATTAATCATATTCCTATGTTAACCAAGTTATCTGAATTTATTAAGATTAAGTTCCAATTATGGCTACCCCCCCCCCCGACAGGTAATTCTTACCCTGTAAGGAAATCTATTAAAGGGTTATCTAGCTTCAAGGAAGATCGTGGGCTATTAAGTCTAAGGTCTTAAACCTAAAATCCCTTTTCCAAGTTCATTTTAAGTTTACCGAATCAATCTTATTAATGGCCAGTTAACAAGATGCATTAAGACTAAGGCTCAATAAATAAACCTTTATATTACCCAAACTGTAATTTAACCCCTTATAAACCGGTGATATTGGACTTCATCACAACCCCAGATAACTGGCTTAGTTACGACACATATTTACGGGTAGTAAAAACTTAAATAAAATAAAAGATATAATGTAAATTGCTGAAAAGTAAATTGCTGAAAAGTAAATGACGGAAAGTAAATGCTGAAATTAAATACTGAAAATTAAATTCTGAAAGTAAATGCTGAAAGTAAATTACTGAAAAGTAATGCTGAAAGTAAATTACTGAAAAGTAAATGCTGAAAGTAATTACTGAAAAGTAAATGCTGAAAGTAAATTACTGAAAAGTAAATGCTGAAAGTAAATTGCTGAAAAGTAAATTGCTGAAAAGTAAATGCTGAAAGTAAATTGCTGAAAAGTAAATAAAGTAAAAGTACAATAAAAGAAAATACAGAGGTAAAATGATCCACTTTTATTACTTCTATTTTAGATATCTCCCTTAATATAATATATTAACTTTGCATGATAATTACCAACCAGCCATATAGGCGGTATTCATATTAAGTCAAATTAATAATTAATTACCAATCGACTAATCAGGCGGTATCCAGTTTAGTCAGGTTAAAACCAATTTAAATAATTACCAACCGACCAATATGACGGTATCCTCGTTAAGTCTAGTTTTAACTAGTTTATATATTATAATTAAGGGAGATTAATCTAAATATTAGTAATAAAAGTTTTACATTTTACCCCAACAAGGGGGAGTTACCTCCTTCTTACTGAAAAGTAAAAAAACTGAAAATTAAAGAAAGAAAAGTATTGTGCGTAAAAGTAAATTGCGGAAAATAAAAACTGAAAAGTAAAGAAAAGAACAAGATACAATCTTCTTAGTATTCTTAAGGAATTCCTTCGAAGAAAATATGAATTTACAAATGAAATGGCTTGGTATTTATAGGCAAAATTTTGCCTCCATCAAATCATCCATCAAATGCTACACCTAATCCATTATTAATTGCTCCACTAATTGCTCCAACAAATCCATTATTAATTGATTCACTAATTGCTATCATGTTTGGTGGTGATTTGATAATTTTTATTATTTATTTATTAATTTATTTTTTGCTTTGAAAATAATTTTAATAATTACACACAATACACTTCTGGATGTTTCATCAATTTCGGTAATGAAATCTTCAGAATTCGAAAATAGTTAAAGCTTTCAAGTTGTAGATCTTTGAGTCTTATTTAATCTGCAACTTGAATCGGCTCAATCGGATATCGGATGAGAAAGTTATGGCCAAAATACCAAACTTGTGCAAAATTGGAATTTCCAAAACTGAACTTCGTTAAAACGCCCTTTCAAGTTTCCAATCTCCAAAATTAATATGTCAAGTCCAATATTTACCCTTATTTGACCCAAATTTTGTCCTAAATGATTTTATTGAGTCCCAATATTATTTTATCTGCAAAATAAACTAAAACACATCAAAACGTTCATCAAACCCGAGAAACTAAACAAAATATTAAGTAAAAGGGGCGGTAAATATTGATATATTTTCCGCTCATCACACCCCCAAACCTAACATTTTGCTAGTCCTCGAGCAAAACAACAAAATGAAATACAAGAAACAATTAAAATTAAACTAAGCCATTTTCGTAGGGATCACGGTTGCATTTAGCATATGCAACAAGCCTTTAAACCCCTAGATGTCCCTAGTGGACGAGTTATAGTCTCGTGAGGGCTTACAGCAACGATACCCACAAACGTTTTACAAAAGTAAAAAGATAATAAAACTAATGCATACAAAAGCAAAAAGATAAGAGAAAAGAGAATAAAGAAGCAGTGACTAAACAGATGAAACATCTAATCCACGTCAATATTTGTTTTGTTTCTTTCTAAATTACCGAATAAGTAAATTCTCCGATTATTTTTACCATTCTCCATATACACAGCCAACAAAATATTAATCAACTCATTTTTCCCACAATAGTCACAAGTGTAGTTGAAAAGAAAGTAATATTTTTTTCCTAAAGCTAAATCAGATTTCACATTTTTTTTAAGCAATGAAATATTTTTTTCTGACTTTTCTGATTTTTTCTTTGATTTTTGATGTTTTTTTTTTATTTATGCAATATCTTCCATCTATGTAGCGAGCTTTGGGTCACTGACTCCCAAACCAGTTGGCTTTAGGGCACTAGGTGTTAAGACACCCATACGGACGTAATTACTCAGACTTCAGATATATATTTTTTGGCAACATCTTCGATCCATGTAACGAGCTTTGGGTCAATTACTCCCAAACCAGTGGTTTTAGGGCACTATGTGTTAAGACACCCATACGGACGTAATTACTCAGACTT
This sequence comes from Zanthoxylum bungeanum, assembly GCA_019454045.1. NCBI lineage: Eukaryota > Viridiplantae > Streptophyta > Magnoliopsida > Sapindales > Rutaceae > Zanthoxylum > Zanthoxylum bungeanum. The sequence continues at coordinate 35,720 of SKCR01048589.1, forward strand.
CAGATATATATTTTTTGGCAACATCTTCGATCCATGTAACGAGCTTTGGGTCAATTACTCCCAAACCAGTTGGTTTTAGGGCACTAGGTGTTAAGACACCCTTACAGACTTAATAACTCGGATCTCAGACGTTTTTTTTATTTTTTTATACATTTTTTTTTCTTTTTTTTTATCCCATCGCTTTTTTAGATGCTTCCTCCAATTAAAGTAGAGTACTGAATATTACAAACTTTTTAATTATAGCTCATGTATGTATGTTAATATGTATGTTGATAATATCTGTCAACTAAACATATGAAGATTCATCTTAGTCAGTATTATAGAGAATTCACAAATTAAATTATTCAAAAGGAAATAAAAAAAAATTAAATTGTTCCGAAATAGGTTGAGATACGTCTCATGAGTGAAATTTCCTTACACAGCTATCTCTTACACCAATTTCACCCGATTAATCAAATTAAAAACATAAAAAAAAAATTGTGATTTTTGAAAAAATTTCAACTTTTTTGTATTTTTCGAAAAATTTTAGACTAAAAATAAAACAATAAAAACAAGATACAAATTAACTATTCCCTTCTCCCAAACCGAAATGAGACATTGTCCCCATGTCTTAAACATAGAAGAAGAGTTTAGAAAACCGTACCTGGTTAGCTGAAATTCTACATTTAAGTGAAAAATTACAGGTTAAGATCCAGATTTATCCGACGCCTCTTACCACGATCATCATCGGACCAATTTATCTTGGAAATAATGGGGTCAATTTGAGGTTCAAAGGCTAAGATTTGGTCAATTAAATCTGGGACAGTTCTGGCAGTAAATAAGAGTTTTTTTACAGGCTTTGACACGAACCCATCAAGAAACACACAAAGAAAATCATAAAATCCATCAACATTGTACAGTCCAAGCGGTTTCTGGTGTATGTTCAAGTTTGCCCAAGATAGTACTGTAAAAGTTTCCTCCATCGTGTTTAAGCCTCCTGGCAAAGCAATAAAAGAATCAGCACGGTTAATCATCTCTACCAGTCGTTCAGACATACTTGGCACGATTAGTTCCTCGCCGTTTGATGATCCAATAAGATTCGCCTCCGCCAAGGGTTTTGGGATGATTCCCAAGACTTGACTGCCACCATAATGTACATCCTTTGAAATGATCCACATTAGTCTAAGATTGCCTCCTCCATATACTAGGTGCATATTCCTTTCAGCTAAGACTCGACCCAATTCCTGTGCTGCTGCTATGTATTCTGGTTTAACACCAACACTGGTGCCATAAAACACACAAATGTTTACAACTCGTCTTCTTGAAGTGGCTTCCATATTTTTGTGTTTCTTTTTTTCAAATCTGGATGCCTTCAAGAGTGCAATGATGAGTTGAATTTATAGAACCTGAAAAAGGTGAGTAATAATAGCACAAGTATCTTCCAAAGGACGATTAGTGGAAAAATAGTAAATCGTGAAAGGTCAAAAAGTAGCCTGGTTCATGTCGGAGAAAATAACAAAACAAATCACAATTATTAAGAAAAGACAAAGAGATATAATATTTACAATAATGTAACGGCTTGAATGACATCTATGCGTCAGGGACAAGCTTCCCATCCAATTTTCTTATAAATTGGCAAACATGGTCTTTTAGAGTTAGACTCTCGAGACTTAACTGTTGTCTTTCTTTTCAGAATTGTGTATGTATTTTACGAATGGCTATATGAACATATCCACTGGGATGCGTCTCAAGAGTCGAAGATATATCATCTAAAGACTCTTTACTCAAGCCATCCTTAATGAATTTAATTTTACCATTTCTAAAGAACGACAACGAGTATTGCAATTCCAGCGTGCACATTTGTAACAAACATCCATTTGCTTAGCTCTACGTTTCTTTGCATAGGTGCTTCTTCCAAAACAAGGCAAATAAGAATTACAAGAATCAGAATTTTTACCTGCTAATCGGACCCGTGCTTCGATTACCCAACAAATGTCATTAGGAATACCATGGATCATCAGAAGTCTCATTCGTTCCATGCGAGCTTTGTAGACCTTTATCAGAGAATTTTGAGGGAGAGAAGGAAATTGCTTGTGAAGATTTGGGTGAGCTTTTTCCATCTTGAAATGTGTCTTAACCTGTAAAAACTAAACACACAAAAATTAAAACACACCACATCACAATATATACACAAATTGCTTGGGTTGCCTCACAGCTAGCGCTAAGTTTAATGTCGTCAGCTAGACATGATTTCCCGAACGTTAGGCTGGATCTGAAAGTGTGACACTTTCTTTTTGTCGCTTAATTGATTCTCCCCAGTAGTGTTTGACACGCTTGTTTTTAACCTTGAACGTTTTGTTGGAGTAGGAATCATGTATCTCAACGGCTCTATCTGGTAAAACCTTGGTGATTAGGAATTGACCTGACCACCGTAATTTTGGCTTCCATGGAAATAGTTTCAACCTTGATTTGTTTAACAGTACCCTCTGCCCTGGTTCTAGTTGTATGCGCACTAACTTCTCATCATGTCTCTTTTTGGCCTTTTCTTTGTACAGTTTGGCATTCTCAAAAGGCTGTATGTGAAATTCCTCCAATTCTTTGAGCTGGTGGAACTGTTTCTCTTCTGTTACTTGTAGTGCAAGAATAGGCTTCTTCAGTTCGCAGTACGTTTTATCTTCAGGCTTCACAGATAGTTTGTCAGAGAACTTTGCATTGCATTGGAGTTCTGGATGGTACTATGTATCACATCAAGTCTGAAACATTCCTCATTTTTTTCGTCATCCGAGAAATTCATGGCTTTGAGAACATTGAATGTTACTTCTTGGTCTTGTACCCTCATGGTTAGTTCTTCTTTTTGTACATCAATAATGGTTCACCCGGTAGCCAAGAATGGTCTCCTGAGGATGATGAGCACGTCTTCATCTTCCTCTATATCAAGGATAATAAATATGCTGGGAAAATAAATTTGTCAACCTTGACCAGCACATCCTCAACTACACCTCTCGGAAATACGAGCGTTCTATCAGCAAGTTGCAAAGAGACTAATGTGGGCATTATTTCTCCAATCTGTAATTTCCTGAAATAGAAAAAGGCATCAAGTTAACACTTGCACCTAGATCACACAAAGCCCTACCAAAGTTATGCTCTCCTATGACGCAAGGAATGGTGAAACTGCCAGGATCTTTCAACTTTGGGGGAAGTTTCCTCTAAATGATGGCGCTGCACTCTTCTGTCAATGCTACTGTCTCGTAATTTCCCAATCTTCGCTTTTGTGAAAGAATGTCTTTCATGAATTTGACATAGCTAGGCATTTGTTCCAACGCTTCTGCAAATGGAATATTGATATGCAGCTTTTTAAAGATCTCCAAGAATCGAGCAAACTGCTTGTCCAATTTGTTTTTCTGGAGACGCTGTGGAAAATATGGAGGTAAAGTGATTCTTTCTTCCTCTTTTTCCTTTGCTTCTTTTTCCTCCTCCATCTGTGGAACTGCTTCACTGCTTTCTTTTGGAACTTCTTCAATGGGTTCCTTGATTCCAACATCTTTGTTGATTTCAGTACGGCTTTTTAAAATGATGGCATGACATTGCTCATTCCTTATGTTTCTTGGATTTGGTTCAGTGTTGCTAGGAAGGTTACCTGGCGGTCTGTAACTCTGAGCATTGGCCAGTTGTCCAATTTGATTCTCCAGTACTTTTATAGAAGCAGTTAAGCTTTGATTCAATGTTGATTAGGCTTGAAACATAGCTTCATTTGATGCTGCATGATTTCGAATTAATGCTACCTGATTTTGAAACATGGCATCGTATTTTTTTAACTGGGCCAACACTTCCGCTATTCCTGGTTCTTTTTCATGCTCTTGGCTTTACTGTTGGAACCCTGGTAGTCGATTGTTCATTTGCCCTGAATTGTTGCTCCATGCGAAATTGGGATGATTCCTCTATCCTGGATTATAGGTGTTGGAATATGGATTGTTCCCCTATCTGTTGAAATTGTTGACATAATTCACTGTTTCTTTATGTTGGTTTGGCTCTGGTGCTCCTCCATATGGTGAACTTGTGAATCCAGCATTACATTGCATGCTGAGAGTTTCCATGAATTTGCATATCTGATCCAGCATGGCATTCACTGCTGTGTTGGCTCCAACTTCATAAATTCCAGCAATTCGTTGGATCAAGCTCATTTCTGTTGGCCACAATGAATTATTGTTAGCCATTTCTTCAATTAGGTCACAGGTTTGATCTTCTCCGTTTTCCATTAAAGCACCTCCAGCAGCAGCATCAATTGTGGTTCTTATTATTCCATAAAGTCAATTGTAGAAGGTTTGGACTTGTAGCCACTTTGCAATTTCATGATGAGGACATTTCCGAAGTAAATCCTTGAATCTTTCCCAGCTTCACAGAGGGATTATGAATCTTGTTACATAAAGGATGTAATGTCATTCCTCAACTTTGCAGTTCTGGTTGGTGGAAAGTACTTTGCAAGGAATTTGGTGGCTAGAGTGTTCCAAGTTGTGATGGAACCTGCGGTAGAGAATGTAGCCAAGCTTTGGCTCTGTCTTTCAAGGAATATGGAAAAACTCGCAATCTCATTGCTTCTTCAGTAGCTCGGTTGTAATGGAAAGTGCCGCAAACTTCCAGGAAGTTGCTGATGTGGGCATTAGGATCTTCAGTTGCATTCCCCCCAAACTGAACTGACTGCTTTATCATCTGAATGCATGTTTTGATGTCACACCATTTTCTGGTAAGAGAGGAAGTACAATACAAGAAATGAGGTCGTCCACCACTAGAATGGTTCTGTCTTGAATGAGAATTGGTTGTGCAACCTCCAAAGGTTCAAGTTCCATGTTAACGATTGCTTCTTGGCCTTCTCGCCTTTCTCTTCTCAACTGTCTGATGATTCTTTCAATCTCTGGGTCAAGCGGTCGGAGTTCAAAGCTTCTGGTTCGTCTCATGTAGTGTCTAAGAACCTGAAACAAGTGAAAACAAAAGCAATAAGTAAAAAGAAAATTAGATACAAGTAAAGGTATCTAACCTCAAAACTAATAGTGAAAGATAAATAAGTCCCCGGCAACGACGCCAAAAACTTGACCGGTAATCACACGCGTATAACGCAAGCGCACGTATCGTTCAAGTAGTATAAAAGTATCGATCCCACGAGGACTTAAAACCTTTTGTTATTAATTTATGAAGTTAAATATTTACAAGTATCTAATGGATTGGTTGTTTGATTGGGTGGTGACTTTAAAACTTAAAACAAGTAAATAAAATTGGTTGAAAGTAGATTGAAGAAAATTCAAATACTGAAAACTATCCAGGGTTGTGAATCCTTCCAATATCTTTTTAAAATATGAAGTGGTTATTTCACATTTATGTAATATATTGGTTTATTAACCTGGAACACAAAATTATGTAAAAGCCTCTTCCGATGGTCAAATACAAATACCCAGTATAACCCAATTAATCATATTCCTATGTTAACCAAGTTATCTGAATTTATTAAGATTAAGTTCCAATTATGGCTACCCCCGCCCGACAGGTATATTCCTATCCTGTAATAAAATCTATTAAAGGGTTATCTATCCTCAAGGAAAATCGTGGGCTATTAAGTCTAAGGTCTTAAACCTAAAATCCTTTTTCCAAGTTCATTTTAAGTTTACCGAATCAATCTTATTAATGACCAGTTAACAATATGCATAAGACTAAGGCTCAATAAATAAACTTTTATATTACCCAAACCGTATTTAACCCCTTATAAACTGGTGATATTGGACTTCATCACAACCCCAGATAACTGGCTTAGTTACGACACATATTTACGGGTAGTAAAAACTTAAATAAAATAAAAGACAAAGTAATATGCTGAAAAGTAAATTGCTGAAAAGTAAATGATGGAAAGTAAATGCTGAAATTAAATACTGAAAATTAAATGCTGAAAAGTAAATGCTAAAAGTAAATGCTGAAAGTAAATTGCTGAAAAGTAAATTACTGAAAAGTAAATGCTGAAAGTAAATTGCTGAAAAGTAAATAAAGTAAAATTACAATAAAAGAAAATGATTTGGTAAAAGGATCCACTTTTATTACTTCTATTTTAGATATCTCCCTTAATATAATATATTAACTTTGCATGATAATTACCAACCAGCCATATAGGCGGTATCCATATTAATTCAAATTAATAATTAATTACCAGCCGACCAATCAGGCGGTATCCAATTTAGTCAGGTTAAAACCAATTTAAATAATTACCAACATACCAATATAGCGGTATCCTCGTTAAGTCAGGTTTTAACTAGTTTATATATTATAAATAAGGGAGATTAATCTAAATATTAGTAATAAAATTTTTACATTTTACCCCATCAAAGGGGAGTTACCTCCTCATTACTGAAAAGTAAAAACTGAAAATTAAAGAAAGAAAAGTATTGTGCGTAAAAGTAAATTGCGGAAAGTAAAAACTGAAAAGTAAAGAAAAGAAAGTGCGAAAGCGGAAATTTATTAATGAAAGCTGTAAATAAACAAAACAAGATACAATCTCCTTACTATTCTTAAGGAATTCTTTAGAATAAAGTATGAATTTACAAATGAAATGGCTTGTTTTTATAGGCAAAATTTTATCTCCATCAAATCATCCATCAAATGCTCCACCTAATCCATTATTAATTGCTCCACTAATTGCTCCACCAAATCCATTATTAATTGCTCCACTAATTTCTATCATGTTTGGTGGTGATTTGATAATTTTTATTATTTATTTATTAATTTATTTATTGCTTTGAAAATGATTTTAATAATTACACACAACACACTTCTGGAGGTTTCATCAATTTCGATCATGAAATATTCATAATTTGAAAATAGTTAAAGCTTCAAAGTTGTAGATCTCTGCATCTTCTTTAAGCTGCAACTTGAATCGGCGCAATCGAATATCGGTTGAGAAAGTTATGGCCAAAATACCAAACTTGCGTAAAACTGGAATTTCCAAAACTGAACTTCGTTAAAACGCCCTTTCAAGTTTCCAATCTCCAAAATTAATATGTCAAGTCCAATATTTGCCCTTATTTGACCCACATTTCTTCATAAATGATTTCATTAAGTCCCAATATTATTTTATCTGCAAAATAAACTAAAACACATCAAAACGTTCATCAAACCCGAGAAACTAAACAAAATATTAAGTAAAAGGGGCGGTACATATTTATATATTTTCCGCTCATCAAGCGGTTATGACTTGTTGGCCAAAGTCAATGTCACTTCTAGTTCATCGACGTGGATTACGAAGCTTTCTCACTATCAATGGGTCGCGCTTAACAGGAATCATTAAGTTTGTTGAGCCAAAGCCAATGCTTAGTTGATTCAGAGGAAAAGGTTAGGAAATGTATTGTATATATTTACATATATTGGATATATGTTTCGGACTTGGAGGTCCACCTACCGGATCTAGAAATTGGATGAGATCCAATTGATCTTAGAGATCTACTTAGTTAAGTTTCATACAGCTTGATGGCCAAAGTCAAGGTTGTGTGTTATTTAACGGGATCCTAGCCCACTAGGAAACTAGGTTTCCCGAGTACTCCACAGAGGGTTAGAGGCTCGCCGAAAAATAGTGGGAGGCTAGTATTAAATTTGTAATTTCATTTAAATACTTGCCAATACGCGCTCTTTTATTTTATTTATTGTCGTTATAAATATATATCAGTTGGACTAATATTGAATATTACTTTCTTTGAACAGTTAGACTGTACAACATACTACTCTCTTTGTAGTTGGTTATATAGTTAGACTATAATAGCCATTACATTTTGAATGTACCCGAAATCATTGATTGGATAGTTGGACTATTACAATCGAGATGGCTTGAAAGATTAGCGTTAAGGGACATAATCCTGGGTGAAAATGTCTCTAACGGCGTAAATTTTCCAAATTGTGAAATGAATCTTAGGATAGTCCTGGGAGCCGAGAAATTACTATATGTCATAGAGAAACCTCTCGGGCCTAAGCCCAGAGTTGAGCAAATAGTAGAGCATGAGCTTAGGAAGACTCATCGCGATGATAGCTTTAGTGCTCAATCTGTTATGCTTGTTGCAATGACTCATTAATTTCATCGTCAGAACTAAGGATTAGATCCTTATACCATGATGTTGAAATCAAAGGATCTTCATAGATATAACCTTAGATCTTAGAAGTATGAATTGCAAAAGAAACTCTTTCGCTCGCGTATGTCATAGGGTAAATCTTTCGAGCACTAGGTGTCGCAGATGATTGCTGACATCGAACAGCTAGGTTAGTTGGGCATTACCTACGAGGTCGAGACTTCCATAGATTTGATCTTATAGTCTCTGCCCGAATGCTGGGGCGGGTTCATCATGAACCAAGAGAAAACTCTTGGAGAGTTAATGGCTATGCTCAAGGAGGCAGAGCCAGAGCTTCCAAAAGGGCAAGAAGCACAATGTTCATCTTACTTCTACATCCCAGAAGGCCAAGGCTTGGCCAAAGGCTTCTGGGGTGTGAAGAAAAAGAGCAAAGGCAAAATCATCACAGTCTTCTGGGAATACAAATGACATATCCCAAGATGTCTGCCTAAACTGTGGCAAACAGGGTCACTAGAAGCGTGATTGCCGTATGGACAAGGCAGACATGAAGGAAGTGAAGGCGAGCAAGGCTCTGACTTCAGGAATGTTTGTTATTGCAATAAACGTGTCCACTACTGGTTTTAAAAATTGGATTTTTGATTCTGGATGTGGTACTCACATATGTACTGGTGTGCAGGATCAGCTGATTAGCAGGATACTGGCTTCAGGCGAGATCGACCTACAAGTCGAAAACGGGACGAGAATCGCTATTTTGGCCGTTGGGACCTATGTTTTGTATATGCCCTTGGGGCATGTAATTTTATTAGGTGACTGTTATTATGTACCTAGTTTGACTTATGAACATCATATCTGTATTTTGTTAAACCTATTGTGGGTGTACCTTGTATTCTGGAACACTAGATGTTTTGTATATAAAGATAACATTTTGATATGTACAGGCAATGTTAATAATAGTCTTTATATTTTGAATATAAATGATCTTAAACATATAACATGACAAACAAAAGGCTCAAATTGAGTAAGACGGATGAAACTTATATGTGGTATTGTCGTCTGGGACACATTAACAAGACTCGTATATCTACTCTTTGGAAGAATGGATACTTGGACGGATTTGATTCCCATTCAAATGACGTCTGCGAATCTTGTTTATTAGACAAAATGCCTAAAACGCCTTTTAGCGGTATGGGTGTACGTGCCACCGAGCTGTTAGCCCTCGTTCATGGTGATGTATGTGGGCTCATGTCTAGCTAGGCTAGAAATGGATATGAATACTTTGTAACCTTTACGGATGTTGCATCACGTTATGGTTATGTGTATCTTATGAAACACAAATCAGAAACTTTTGATAAATTCAAAGAGTTTCGACACGAAGTAGAAAAACAGACCAGCAAGAGTATTAAAACATCACGGTTGGACCATGATGGAAAATACTTGAGCAATGAGTTTCTCGATTACTTGAAAGAGTATGGTATTCTTTCACAGTGGACTCCTCCCGGAACACCTCAATTGAACGGTTTGTCCGAACGGAGAAACCGAACTTTGTTAGACATGGTAAGGTCAATAATGAGTCGCACTGAGCTATAAATTTCCTTTAGGGGATACGCATTGAACATGTGCAATACTTATTTGGAATAAGGTTCCGTCAAAGTCTGTTGGACAGACTCCATATGAAATATATATAGGAAAGAAATTGGGTTTCTCATTCCTGAAGATTTGGTATGGCTGGGCATATATTAAACGTTTGGATGGTGCCAAACTAGAACCCATCGGATAAGTGTCTATTTGTAATTGGTTATCCTAGGAAACCATTTCCACAACCCACAAGAGAACAAAAAATATTTGTTTTCTCACCATGCAGTTTTCCTTAGAGGAATTCCTAAATGCAGTGGTAAGTGGAAGAAAGTAGAACTCAAAGAGTGATACTATTCCTGGCACCGATCCCCTCACAGAACACGATGTGGGACACAGAAACTGGGCGATGCATGCTGTTCTGGGCTCGCGGCCCAGTTGGGAGTACAGGGTAGCCCGCGGGGGACTAACCCGGAGAATGATGGAGTCGCCACCCGGTGTGAACCGGGATAAATATTTATGGCCGCACTCACCCCTCGCAAGGGAAGACCTCAAACCGTTGGGTTCGGAATGGTCCCTTACTTATGTCACTTGTAATGAAATGATTTGTGCAATAATCTAACCAAGCCTAAGCAACATATATTTCCAAGGATAATTTACTCCTAAGTTCGCATGCATAAATCAAGAGTTCATCTAAATTCACATGTAACACATTTTCATATTTGCATACAGCCTATTTGCATATAATCTATGTCTGAATTTGCATACAACCTATTTGCATATAATCTATGTCTGAATTTGCATGCATAAAGATAAATTGAAATACGGCAAGCATACAACTTCATGACCATATTGAATGGGTGAATGCAGAAGCATA
>SKCR01048590.1:0-45654 GCA_019454045.1 Zanthoxylum bungeanum
TTTCTTTGTTTTTAATACTTGAGGAAATGAAGGTGTATAAGAAAAATTATTATCATCAACTATAGGCAATGGTTCATCAACCTATTCCTTACCCTCTGAATCTGATTTATTTTCAACTTCACGAGGTTCAAGAATAGGTCTGTGGATGACCTTACGACTGCGAAGAGTAATAACATATTTTACTTATTTTATGTGTTGACTACCAAAACTACCCTCGTGAGGGTTTAGATGACTCTTGGGGTTTGGCTGTGTTGTGCAGGAAACTTTCTTTTCTCATTAATGGTCAATGCAGATGCGGTTTTGGCAAAAGTATCTTTTAGATCAAGCAATGTTTGCACATTTTGGTTATTGATGGCTTCTTATTTCTCAATAAATGTATGCAAAGTATCCTCAAGGTTTTTTTAGGTGGTGGGATATATGGTGCATAGTTCTGAGAATTTTGGAAATTCTGGTGTACTTGGGGAGGTTGTTGCGATGGTTGCGCTTGGTTATCATTCCTCCAATTGATTTTTGAATGGTTTCTCTAACCAGAATTGTAGATTTGAGAGTATATGTTTGGATTTGGTCTCTTGAAGGTGTTTATGGAACTGACTTGGTCATTGAGACATTCTTGCAGGGCTGGCAAGGTTGGGAAAACTTGAGTGACATGTTCATTTGAATTGTAGATATGACATGTGACTTCTTGAATTGACTTGACATGATCACTCTTCCTCATTTCTAACGCCTCAATTTTTTAGCTAGATATGCATATTTAGCAGAAAGGTTAAACATGTCTATACCAGATAGCATGTGATTTTACAAATGACTCATAAATGCCAACTGTGTCCCATAATTGTGCATTGTCTGCTATGTGTTCTAGATAATCTAGTGCATTCTCGGGATTTTATCCCTAAACTCACCGTTATACATCATTTCCACTACTTGTCTACCTTGGAGTGTTAAACCCTCGTAGAAGTAGGAAATCAGTCTCCATGTTTCAAACCCGTGAAGTGGATAAACATTCAATATCTCTTTAAATCTCTCCCAACATTGGTAAAATATTTCCCCCGACTATTGTGTGAAAGTCATGATTCTCCTCTTAAAGGATTTTATCCTGTGAGGGAGAAAGAATTTCTTTCAGAAATTACGCTTGCAAATCATCTGATGTTCTGATGGATCTTGACCTAAGGTTCTACAACCAAATTTTAGCCTTATCATTCAAAGAAAATGAAAAAAACTTGAGTCGAATTATATTTGTAATTTTGATTTGTGCAAGTATTAAATACCTCTTCAAATTCCCTTCAGTGCTGATAAATATTTTCTGATTCTAGACCGTGGAATGTGGGTAAAGGTTGGATGACACCTGGTTTAAAATTGAAACGTGATGCATCTGGGGCAAAAACAATGCAAGATGATGATCATGTCCTAGTGGGATTCATGAATTGTCTGAATGTCCTAGGATGATTAAGACATCATGTTGAGACTCATGTTATAACTGATCAACTGGATTTTTATCTCGACCAAGTGGGTTTTCATTTCAGTTCTCGGCCATTTTGACTGACGATGAAGGTGATGGAGACTCTCTATTTAATCTACCTCTAGATGATCGAGACTAATGTCTCATGCAATCTAAATGCAGACCATGTGCTAAAATTTAAATATGCAAATGCAATACTTATAAAAAAGGAGAATAAAATAAACAAGCGAAAAAATAAAATAAAAATAAAGATAGATGATAAAGGGAAAAAAATTATATTTATTAAAACCTAAAAACGTCATCTGATTCTTATCAATTCAGATCTTAATTGAATATCTCGTTCAACTGTCTCAATTTCTCGAATTACGTTTCACAAAAAATTATGGAAGAATCTCTATATGGGGATGATTCAAGAAATTCTTTGGTAAAATGCAAGCTCCATTTTAATTTAGATTTCTGTCTCCTGTAACATTGAAGAATTAAATACAATGTTTGTTTATATGTGGGATGTCTGGGTTTAAGATTCATTTATGATCAATCAGGACATCTTGGATTTACACAAATGCATAGAAAAAAATTAGATGCAAAAAATAAAGAAATGAAATGAAATACAAAATAAAAAATAAAAAATGAAAAAATAAAATAAAATCAAAAGAAAAGAAGAAGAAGAAAAAAATACAAAGATGTTAAAGTATTATTACTACTAAATTATATTTTTCAGCAACGGCTTCAAAAACTTGACACGCTCACAAAATGGTTCTTTACTCCCAAGTATAAAGTGTCGAAGTAATAAAATAACCCGTTAAGTCTGGGATCGATCCACAAGGAATAGATTTAGTAAAATAAAATAATAATTTGAGTGAAAATAAAAAAGACTGAACTATTTGAAGTGATTGACAATTTTAAATTAGACTACAAAATAAAATAAAATGATGGGGCTAGAGGATCCACTTTTTATATTTCAAATTTAGAATCTTATATTTTATAATATATAAATATTCATTATTACCCAGTTAATTTATTTTAGGATTAATTATGTCAAGACATATAAAAACCAGCCATAAAGACGACGATAACATTTATCTATAATAAGTCCAGTTAGGTACTCAATTATGCCAATAAATAAACCAGCCATATAGGCGGTGGTAATAAAGTTTGTCAATAATGCAATCCATAATTTTAATACAATATTAGTCTTTAGATTACAATTCATATATTATCATATAAGTGAGTTTATCTATATTCTCATATTAAGCGCTGCACCCTTTACCCCACAGGATGAAATTAGCTACTTATGATTTGAATAAAAACATGCATAATTTTATTAGTAAAATAAAAAAGAAATTATAAAGCTTAAAAAAATTAAAACATATAAGACATTTTCTCCCAAATTCTACTAGAGAAATTTGGAAGAAAGCATAAAAAATGAATGATGGTCATCCTTTTATTTATAGATGATGCTCATCATCTTCAACAATTATATTTAATTCAATTGTTGAAGACAATTGCATGTTGTAGGGGTCATCCATCGAAAGATGGATGGCAACCCTCCACAATTTTTTGTCTTTAATAATTACATATAACACACTATGAATTTTTTATCAATTTCGGTCTTGACAACCTCAGAACTAGAAAATCTTGTAAACAACAAAGTTGTACTATTCAAGTCTTCTTTCATGTGGAACTAGAATCACATCAATCCGATATCGGAGGTAGTAAAACGTTATGGCCAAAATATAAAAATACGTAAGGTAGAATTTAGGAATTTCCAAAATTGTACACTACCAGAACGCCCTTTAAGTTTGGCCTCCAAAATCCAAAAGTCCATCTATTTTTCTAGTTATGCATCCAAGTATTATTTCCCCTATATAAGAAATAAAAATCACAATAAAATATATAAAACATAAATTTAATTATTATTTTACAAATGTGCTAAATTAATGGGATTAATGAAATTATAAATGTAAAATGATTAGTTTCACTTTATTATTTGTATACGTTTTAATGTTCATCACATATCAATGTGCATCACGATTGCATCACAAAAGCATATCTTGTTGCGACGTCCATGGACATGCGTCTAGACACGACCCCAGTCCCGGGTTGCTAATAGAATTCCAATTTCTTAAGAATGAAAGTTCACATCAGTCTCTAATAATAAAAGAATGAGTGCCACCTAACACTAAAATATCATACTTTTGGAGACCACAAAACAGAGAAAAAATCTAACTCAATGCAAGAATTAGAATCTTAACCCCAGCTGGAGATTGATTGAAGCAAAAGGTCACAACAGAGTTTTTTCTTCATTTTCGTTTTCAGTTTTACTTTTATGTGTTCTTGTTTTGTAATAATGAATTGTTTGTATTTATTTGACCTATGTGTAACTATTTATTAGTTTATGGTTTTGTAATGGATCTTATACACAATCGTTAATTCTAATTGCATCTTTTTATTCGTTCGAGTGTTATTGAATTATTTATTCTATGTTATTAATGTGTTCTATTGTCTTATCACCAATAGGAATATGTATGGTAGATGTTGGGGTTTAAGGGGGAAATCAGGTAAGGCAGCGGAAACGCAGGGGGAAAATCAAAATTTCCGATTTCAAAACTTTTTCTGGATTATTAAATAAACTTTATTTAATTATTCCACCCCCAAATAAAAACAAAGTCCCAAACAACCAAACACAAGAAAATCAAAACCAAACTCCACCAACTTAACCCCATCAAATTCTAAAAATCCAATCTGAAAATTACCAAGCATCATATTTGGTAATTACCGAATTACCCCATAAACTTGTAAATTGATCATTTTTAGTCCAAAAATTATCAAATATAATTTTGAATGATTCTAAATCATTTCTAAAATGTTTTCAACACATATAAAGCATCAAAATCAGATTTCACACAAATCCCCAATTTTTGAAACTAATTGTCGTGAACCCCCCAAATTTTCCATTAATTACAATTTGGTCCCTTTTGTTCAAAACAAGCCAAGATCAAATCCAATCAACCTAAAATTTTACATGCATCATATACACTACATAATGAATCACATATATGAAAGCCCCAAATTTGGAGTGGGTTAAGAACCCTAAGTTTTTCAATTTCATCAAATTGTCCAATTTCACCAAATCTCAAAATCCAACATTTTAGTTCATTCTTTGCGTCACCAAACAAGCCTCACCACTTTGAACTAACTCTAGAAACATTCTAGGTCACCAGAGTAGTGGTGGCAACAACTCTAGAATGACAACTTGATTTCCAAAGAATCAAAAGTAAAGCTTTGAAACCATTTCAAGCTTACTTACAGCATCAATCATTCATCAAATTTCACAACCAAAAAAAACACAAACTATAGAAGAGAGACAACACCAAAGCAACACAAAATGATGCTAAGAATGTTAGAAATAATTTTCATGTTGAAGACTTTGAAGAAAAAAAACTTACAAAAATATGATTTTTCCAAGCTTTCTTTTTTAGGCCTTCAAGCTTTTCTCTAATATTCTTTTATGTTTTATTTGGTATCTAATGAACTTGTTAAACCCTAAAATTGAAACAAAACAATTATACTTGCCCCAAATAGACCTTGGCCGAATGGTAGGAAGAAATAAGTAAAATATCTAGATATTTTACTTTTGTTTCATTAAAAGGTTATCAACTTGTTTTGCTTTATCATTACACTTTAATGATTCCAAAAACAAGTCAACAATGGCAACTTAAAAAATATAACACTTATATTTAATAGGTCATGGCCGAAAATTACAAAAGAAAAAGGAAATAGATATTTTCATTTTAAATAATTTATCAAATATCTAAAGAAGTCAAAACCATTTTGACAACCTTTTCTTTAAGTATAAAGTCAAACAATTTACAGGGTATAATCATTCATAACTTTATCATGTGGGTGAGAGATTTATATTTTAATTATTAAATCATTCAACAATTAAATAATTTATTAAATACAAATATCTCAAATATATGTATTATATTTACTTTAAATATCTCAAAAATACATATTAATGATATATGTCAAATACATTTATTTGACAATTTTATTAATGTGTATTTAATAATATCATATATTAAATACAAATACACATTAATTAGAAATGATGGTTCAGCCCGTTCCCATGTATTTTTCGTTTAACGTTTTAAACGATTTATAATTAATCACCATTATTTATAAAAGTCGCCCTATAGTGATCTACGAGTATATTCATTAGTGAGACTCTCTAAATCCATATATATCCATCACAAAATCCAATCCGTGTCCATAATTTACCCACCCGTAAATTATGACTACCACAGATAAACAGCTGAATTATACAGGTCTAGGTCATTGCATACGTATAAATCCATCCGTCACAGGTATCGGATTATACAGAGATATGGATGTAAACGTCAAATCTCTATAGGTTATTATCCCGTCGACGTTTCTATTAGCAATATATAAATAACATTCGGAACTCCCTCTGCTGCCAGTATACTATGGCCATTGATTTAACTGATTGCTAATCACATATGGACTACCTATGCTTTGTACACAGAACTGACGGATCATATCTTGACACACACAGGATATCCTGAGGATCGGTCCACACCCAACGAAAGGCGGAGGTCTGATCTAAATAGATCTGTGACGTGACGTGACTGCCATCTAAGTGTGGATGATGTCTCATACATCCACAGTGGTATCTCACGTCGAAAGACCACTATGCTACTCAACCTGAGAAGATTTTTTTGACGTTGTTGTACTATCTATTAAGAATCTTCGGTGAGTCGTTCAGTGTTTATCCACTATACAACTACCACGTCTATACGAGTCTCCCCAGACTCATGGTTCATTGGGATATAACCATCGGATCAAGTCTCGATATACGACATGTACTGGTCTCAACGGATTTGACTAACGACCCGTGTTAGTGAATCTTGACCAGGAACAATATTTGATAATAAATTTAGTAGTGACACTTCTCAATGTCAATTACAAACTAACTTTGTAACTGTATACTGCATTATATATTATCGGGCCTTTGTCTAATATATTCATATCACTAAACCACATTTAGTTTCAATCTAATCGTAATCAGATCGAATACGTATATATAAACAAGAGGTACAACCATAAATAAGTAATATTATGGAAAAAAAAAGAATTGTTCTTATCATGAATCAGACATAAATACGGTCCGGATTGGCACTTGAGCACCAACCCCAACAATTTCACCACTTGCTCTTGTGCCAATCCACAGCATCATCATATACACATCTCAATGTGCATCGTATACACATAGCCCTCAAAAGCTCACCTAACACTAAGAGGTAGGCAACAAGAAGTAGGTCCGCTAAAACATAAGGAGTTTGTCAAACAAACCCAATTGTTTCCCATAGCCAGCATCTTTCATATTTTGTAAAATCTAAATTTTACATTAATATGACTCTAATGCTACATCAGTATTGTGCTACAACTAGTGAGTTGTCCATGTATTTAGAGATCAAATCCAAAATACTATGCGGACAACCGCAAGCACAACACCAATATAAAACTTCTAATTTATAAGGTCAATATGCAACTTCATAAGTCAATACTTCATAAGTTGCATCTAATTCCACTCAGTTAGTAGAATCCTTCGTGACACTCCCACTGCATCTTTTCTGACTCTTTATGACGTAGACAGTTTAACGTCATAATTAGACTCAAAACTAATCGACCCAAATGATTACAGACTAAATGCTCCATGAATTAAGAAACTCGTTCTTAATATATCAAAGATCACAAAGAACGTGTTTCACGATTCATCCTATGGTCTATAGGATATCAAAATAACTCGTAACAATTACGATTAAATCGATATCTTTAATCGCACAAAATAAAGTATTCATTATATCATCATCAAATGATACATAAGATTGACTAGAAATTCTAATCAATATCTCCTTCGAAAAAGGAATCATCATTTACGAAAGATGAATACTATATTTAAGACACACATTAACTATCAAACAGTTATACTAACTGTCATACAGATAGTCTTTTGTGTCCTTTATATGATCATATCTAATGCACGAATAATAGGAGTATATCACAAGTCTCTTAGTTTTATATCTTATATAAAACTTTATATCAAATATAACGAGACTACTCCCACTATTTTCACGGAGAGTAAAGAAGAGACTTAGGTAAACCTTTTACCTCACAAACATTTCATTATTACTATAATAATGATAATGTGTTAGGATATATAACACTAGAGGTAATTTGTACGCTCACACTAACCCTTCAATCACATGTTATTCTCTATACTTTGACAAGATCAGACAATCTGACTGATGTCAAAAATAGAGAACACAGATTTCTGGAAGACTTATCCGAGTCTACAATAGGCTTTATAAGCTAGCACACTAAACTGCAATCTCAGCAGAACACAAACTCTAGGGCCATTCCAGAACGAACTCTTCAAATGAAGAAATCACAACTGATCTCTTATCTGAATAAGTCATTCAAAAATGCCACATTGCATTCTTTAGCTAAAATATACAGTTTAATATCAACATTAACCAATATATCTTTAATTGTTCAATTAGTGTGACTAGAGACAAGTTTCCTCAGAATCTACAATAGATTACTGAGTATACTTTTCTTACTGTCATACTATAAAGGTCAAACCTTTAATAAGCTCACACTTCTTTTGATGCGCAAACAATTAGCACAAATCATGAACTAATTCATAATTAAAGCTTAATCAAGTTCAAAACTTGATCGTAGTAA
The DNA here is from genome assembly GCA_019454045.1 of Zanthoxylum bungeanum. Taxonomy (NCBI): domain Eukaryota; kingdom Viridiplantae; phylum Streptophyta; class Magnoliopsida; order Sapindales; family Rutaceae; genus Zanthoxylum; species Zanthoxylum bungeanum. Next base: position 8,228 of record SKCR01048590.1, read on the forward strand.
GCTAATGAACAATCTTAGATCTATGGTTCAATGGTGAGCTTCCAGAATCGATATAAAATATCACTTCCTTATAAGTTATAGGATAATTTCTTCAATAAGAAAACAACATAACCATTAAGTATCAAATACTCGTAAATGATTTTGTTATCCTATTGGACTTGTACGGAAGATGTATAAGGGGTGTTTCATTTATTAATTACGTAGTTCCATTTATAATTTATCATTCTCACATTTGACTTCAATAAGTCAAGTCTTTTCTAAAATGGTTAACATCTGATGTACACACCAAGTAATAAAATAATTTTATTACTTAGGATCGTAGGAAAGATATTCTATCAAATAGAATACAATATTCTATAAAAATAAATAAATTATAAATTTTACTTATACCTCCAAGGGTGTAAGAATTTCTATTATATAACTATTATATAAAAGAAAGATTCAAATCTCAAACTTTTCAAGATTCAGATTTTTTCTACCTATACATATCATATATGTAACTATAGAAATTAATGGAACCTAAATTAAAAAGATGCACTAGTGTTACTTGAGCATATCCCCAAGAATATTGAAACTAATTTGATAACATTCAATATCAAACGAATCAAATCATATAAGATTTGACTGCTCCCACTACTCAATTCCATCAAAATGGAATCGTGGAAGAATCATATTGAATAAGAATCATAATCACTTAATAACCTTAGAACTAATTGCTTTAAATTCATATGTTTGATCATATCAAAGATCTTTGAACATTTCAAAGACACGTAATGAATTTTAAGGATAGAGTTCTCAAAAAACTTCAGATTGAATATATTTGAACAAGTAAAAAATGTTCAATATATGTTTCATCAGAACAGATTGAAAGTTCTTGATACTTTCAAGACGTTCAATATGTGTTCCTTCAGAAACACGTAACTAAGTTATGACAATTCATAAACTAAGTTACGAAGTAAAGAAAACTACCTTAAGCAATTAAAATTCATTAAACTACATACATCTAATGTATCAGTTTAATAAATCTGGTGGTCCAATGACAAATATTCATTAACTATGTGGTGTGATTTAATAAATCTGTTAAACGAGATTTTAATCACCTTCCCGAATACAATATTCATTAAATGGATAAGGATATGTGGTGTGATCTCATATCAAACCATCATTTACCATACAGAATAAGCATCCAATGCTTAAGTGATAAAATCTCATAAAGCACCGTTCTAAATTATTTACTTTACCGAATAATTTTTCTTAATGTTTATCTCTACGCCAATGACACTACTAGTTATATTTAAAATATATAACAATTGTTTATAAAGAACAAGTAACTATCTAATAGTTGGAAGTTCTGATATCAAATATCAAAACAGTCATTAACTAATATTTTAAGTAATTAGACGGGAGATCTGGTATCCAATACCTATGGTTGTCGTATTCTGAAATCGATATTTTCTATACACAACTATACACATCTCCTTTCTTTGGCTTTACTATTTGCCTTCAACTATTCACAACAATTGTAAATAATTGATTAGCAAATTGTGTCAGACACATTGCCTCTAAAGGTCATTAAAGCTAAGAAACGCCATTACTATATAAACAAATACCTAATGGGGCTTTCTTAATGCCAGTCAATAATCTCAAGACATGAACTAATTCAAGTCAATTCTTACCGCACAAGAAACTATTCTCTCTAAAGTATTATATCCTAAAATGGATATCTATATAGATGATCTATCATGACTTAGAAACTAAGTCACTAACCATCGTGATTTTACAAGAAAATCGGAATAACAGTTCCCGATGGTTTAGACCAATATAATAATATCCTAGTCTATTAGTATCTAGAACCTATTCTACAATAACTGCAACACCAAAAGTCAAGTCAGATAACATATCAAAATATGTGTGCAGTGAATAAAATTTCAATTCTATATAAACAATAGAATAAGGAAACGAACAAGCGGCAATTTCCATAATAATAAACACTGCCAAAGTTATGGAGTATTTTAAACTTAGCAGTGCCTCCCATTATTTTACGTAATACCGTAATCCCCAACGGAAAAATGAGAATTCAATAATTAAATCAAATTCCATAATGGGAAGTGGACCCCATGAATATATTTCGACTCATATCAGAGGCACGGTCTCGCGTACGTATATTCACAGGTAGACAACTCATTGTCAATCACACTCATTGTGACTCATGGGTTTCCGGTCCTGGTCGTTTCTCGTTGTTACTGCTAGTGCAGGTCCACAAGGAGACGTACCAAAGTTAAACTCGTCAATGATAAACTCAAGCTACTTGCGTAACCCTGACAGCTAGGGCACGCTCAGGATTCCGCTTTCGCTTGAATTTATCTAGTATCTAATATACATCCGGCATAAATAAATCTCTATCGGCTACACCCTCACAGCAGAGGCACGGTATCGGATGTAGTCACGGAAAAATATTCATAACCGTATTGACAAGACGGACCAAGAAACAAGTATTCAAAATACCAGTTACTTTAAAAACCTTATTAAGCGGGGATATTCCATAAAGTGTCATACACTTTAAATCTATCAAATTAAATGAAAGCATACATGTATCAAGTAAAGATAAGATAAGAACAAATATTAGTTTAAAGGGCTAATCATATCGGGGTGGTCCAGAATCAGACTCGCTCTGATACCATTTTGTTGGGGTTTTAAGGGGGAATCGCGGTAACGCAGCGGAAACGCGGAAAATCAAAATTTTCCGATTTCAAAAATTTTTTCTCGGATTAATTAAATTAATTAATTTATTAATTATCCAATTATCAAATTCTGAAAAATTACACAAGAATCATTATTTCTTGGTAATTACCGAATTGCCCCATAAACTTTGTAAATTTATCATTTTAGTCCAAAAATTATCAAATATTAATTTTGAATGATTCTAAATCATTTCTAAAATGTTTTTCAAACACATCTAATGCATCAAAATCAGATTTCACACAAATCCCCAATTTTTTGAACTAATTACCGGAAACCCCCAAATTTTCCACTTAATTGCAATTTGGTCCCTTTTATTCAAACAAGCCAAGATCAATCCAATCAACCTAAAAATTTTACATGCATCATATACACTACCATAATACATCACATATATGAAAAACTTCAAATTTGGAGTGGGTTAAGAACCCTAAGTTTTTCAATTTCATCAAAATTGTCCAATTTCACCAAATCTTCAAAATCCAACACTTTAGTTCGTTTTTTGCTTCAACAAACAAGCATCACCACTTTGAAATAACTCTAGAACAATTCTAGCTCACCAAGGAGTGACCCAACAACTCTAGAATGGCAACTTGATTTCTAAAGAATCAAAAGTACAGCTTTGAAACCATTTCAAGCTTACTTACATGCATCAATCTTTCATCAAAGTTCACAACCAAAATAAACACCAAATATAAGAGAGAGACAACACCAAGCAACACAAAATGATGCTAAGCATGTTAGAAACAATTTTCATGTTGAAGACTTTGAAGAAAAACTTACAAAAACATGATTTTTCCAAGCTTTCTTCTTTAGGCCTTCAAGTTTTTCTCTCATCTTCTTTTATGTTTTATTTGGTATCTAATGAACTTGTTAAACCCTAAAATTGAAACAAAATAATTTATACTTGCCCCAAATAGACCTTGGCCGAATGGTAGGAAGAAATAAGTAAAATATCTAGATATTTTGCTTTTGTTTCATTTAAAGTTTATCAACTTGTTTTGCTTTTATTATTACACTTTAATGATTCCAAACAAGTCAACAATGGCAACTTAAAAAATATAACACTTATATTTAACCAGGTCATGGCCGAAAATTATAAAAGAAAAGGAATAGATATTTTCATTTTAAACAATTTAATCAAATATCTAAAGAAGTCAAACCATTTTGACAACCTTTTCTTTAAGTATAAAGTCAAAAATTTACACATATAATCATTTCCTAACTTTATCATTTGGTGAGATATTTATATTTTAATTATATTAATCATTTAACAATTAATAATTAATTAAATACAAATATCTCAAATATATGTATTATATTTACTTTAAGTATCTCAAATACATATATTAATGATATATGTCAAATACCTTTATTTGACAATTTATTAATGTGTATTTAATAATATCATATATTAAATACAAATACACATTAATTAGGAAATGACGGTTCGACCCGTTCGCATGTATTTTTTCGTTTAACGTTTAAACGATTTATAATAATCACCATTATTTATAAAAGTCGCCCTAGTGCTCTACGAGTATATTTCATTAGTGAGACTCCTAGATTCATGTATATCCGTCACAAAAATCAATTTCGTGTCAATAATTTACCCACCCGTAAATTATGAAGACCACGGATAAACTAGCTGAATCATACAGGTTGAGGTCATTGCATACGTATAATCCCTCCGTCACAGGTATCCGGATTATACCAGAGATATAGATGTAAACGTCAAATCTCTATAGGTATTATCTTATCGACGTTCTCATTAGCAATCTATAAATAACATTCGGAACTCACTTCCGAAGTATACTATGGCCATAGATTTAACTGATTGCTAATAACATATGGACTACCTATGCTCTGTACACAGAACTGACGGATCCTATCTTGACACATATAGGATATCCTGAGGATTGGTCCACACCCAACGAACATGCGAAGGTCTGATCTAAATAGATCGGTGACGTGACTGCCTTCTAAGTGTGGAGGATGTTCATACATCCACAGTGGTATCTCAAGTCGAAGGACCACTATGCTACTCAACTCGAGAAGATTCTTATTGACGTTGGTGTACTATCTATTGAGAATTTTCAGTGAGTCATTCAGTGTTTATCCACTATTAACACCTACACGTCTATACGAGTCTCCCCAGACTCATGGTTCATTGGGATAAACCATCGGACCAAGTCTCGATATACGACATGTACTGGTCTCAACGGATTTGACTAACCACTCGTATTAGTGAATCTTGACCAAGAACAGTATTTGATAATATACATTTAGCAGTGACACTTCCCAATGTCAATTATAAACTAACTTTGTAACTGTGTACTGCATTATATATTATTGGGCATTTGTCTAATATATACATATCACTAAAACATATTTAGTTTCAATCTAATCGTAATCAGATCGAATACGTATCTATAAACAAGAGGTGTAACCATAAATAAGTAATATTATGGAAAAATGGAATTGTTCGTATTCATGAATCTACATAATACGGTCCGGATTGGCGCTCTGAGCACCAACCCCAATAGTAGACCCCTAAGAACTTGCATGGAAAAGAAAATTTGGGTTTAGCCTTGTGAATTAATAGTGTGTGATCGCATTCATTGAATTCATTTCCGTACAGGATAGGAATATACATGCAGGGCATGTATAGCCAATATTTGAACTTGAACCTAATGAATTTAGCTTAAATCAATTATCATAGGAATATAAGTAATTGAATTAAGTAAGTCGTTTCTACTTGACTATTGAAAAAGGTTGTTAGATAATTTAGTGTTCTAGGTTAATAATGCATAACAAATACTCAACTGAATGAAAAGTGTAATAATTTATTGTTTGCGTGCTTTGGTGGAATTACAACCATAGGTTATGTCTTGCATAAGGATTTCCAAAGTATTTTATATTCAGTCTTTTTTAGCTTTCTAATTAGTTAATCAATCAACTCCATTAAATCAATTGTTTAACTTTATTAAAGTATGAATAGTTCTAGTAATTAATATGATAAATAGTAAATCTATGTGGATTTGATATCTTATATATTATTTAAGTAATACGTGAGCTTATATAACATGTAAAATCGTGATGACCTCAACTACCATCACTGTTGTTTTTTTATTGTGAAATGCTAACTTTTTTCTCCGGAAATTGCTAAACATTATTCCACTTTTTTTTCTTTCTTTGGGTAACCACATTAGAGAATAAAGTAGAATGTCATGAGGATCCTTTTTCTTTTCTCTTTTCTTTCTTTCATTTTACAGAAATCAAGAAGGTTATTAATTTTCATTTAAAATAAATAAGTGTGAATGTTGTGATTCACCGATCACTTTAGAGTGTATTTGAGGAAAAACCGAATTGTATTTCTATTACTACAAGAATAGATTACACAAGTTTACAACTAGAAACTTAACAAAAAACCTCACACACTCTCAAGCTCTCTACTTGGAGCTTACACACACTTGGGATATGTTTACAATGGGTGAAGGGCTCATTTTATAGTGTCCAAGACGCGTGAACAGTGTCACACGTCTTGGACACGTTTTTGCCAATCATTCACAGCTTCATGCAAGCTGTTCAACCACACAACATTGCTTTCAACTTTCGGCGCCTCTGGCTGGCACCAATCAACAATGCCTGCTGGATATCAACAAATCTCCCCCTCGGTGAAGATTTATCCAAAAACTGAGCCGACCACAATCACCCAACCGGATCCTCCAAAGGATCCTCCCCTGGCTGCATCTGTATGACTGCCTACGTACCCTGAGTTGGGATCAAGCCAATCGTAGTTCTCTGTATCATCTGACAGCTATCCTGGTTATGTCTCTGCACAACTCTAGCTTGTCCCGATCATCGTTCCTTTGTTGACATATCGACTGTGTCTCTGCACAACACACTTCACTGCATCTTTGTACAATATTCTCCTGCTATGTCTCTGCATAGTACAATCCACTGCGTCTCTGCACAGTAATCTTCTGTTGTGTCTCTTCACCCATTTGTTCCTCAGTGCCTTCTTGCCTTTGGGAAACTCTCTGGCTCCCCCATAATAGTAAGCAGAATATATTCGGATCCCGGATATCTGGTTGATGGAATCCTGCCTCGCTCAGATCTTCTTGTCTGATGTCCACTGGTTTCAGGAGGTCTATCATCATCCATCTCTGTGAATGATCTTGTAGCTTCTAATGGAGTGGGTTGCGGCTCCCCCTGCTCAACACTCTCTTCTGTAATCTCCGATGGAACAGGTTGTGTATCCCCCTGCTCAATATCTTTATCTGCCTCCTTTGGTTCTGCTTCTGGAATTTCCTCGTGCACCATATCTGTGGCCAATTGTGCTGGTGCTGGGTCTGGATTTCTGTTGGTACTGGAATTGGAAGACATCCTGGGTATTTCAATGTATTCAATTGTCTGGTCTTCGAGAAACTCTACTTCCTGGCTTCTGATGACCATCTTTTCTTTTGGATCCCATAGTCTGTATCTAAATTCTTCATCTCCATGGCCTAGGAATATACATGGAGTTATCCTTGCATCGAGCTTCTCCCTGAGCTCATTGGATACATATACAACGGCTAAACAACCGAATACTCTAGGGTGAGTGTAGGAGGGATTCTTACCAGACCACACTTTCTCCGGAATCTCCAAGTTCAACGGTTCAGTTGGTGATCTGTTGATCAGGTAACAGACAGCACGAACAGCTTCTCCCCATAATGGCTTTGGCAGCTTAGCCATACTGATCATTCCTCTGACTTTCTCCATAATGGTGCGGTTCATGCTTGCAGCGACACCATTATATTGTGGAGTGTGTGGAACAGTTCTCTCATGTCGAATGCTATGTCTCATGCAGTAGGCTTCGAATTCCCTGGAACTGTACTTGCCTCCATCATCTGTGCGAAGGCACTTCAGCTTCTTCCCTGTTTCATGCTCTACCATGGCGTGGAACAGCTTGAATTGATCTAGGACCTGATCCTTCATCTTGAGGAAATACACCCAGATTTTCCATGAAGCATCATCGATGAAAGTCAGAAAATACTTGTTACCGCCCAATGAATCAACCTCCAAGGGACCACAAACATCAGAGTGCACCAGACTGAGCAACTCTGATCTTCTCTCTGAAGAGAATCAAATGAGACTCTGCGTTGCTTACCAATCGAGTAGTGGTTGCAAGGACCTCGTGCAACATCCTTGGTAAGCTCCTTCTTGTTCAGGGTAGACAACCTTCTCCCACTCATGTGTCCGAGTCTCTGGTTCCACAGATTTTGAGAAGCCTATTTTTCAGCTACATTAAGGCTGTCTGCACAAATCTTCACAAGAGTCTTGTATAGTGCGCCGCAAGCATGTCCTCGGGAGACAACCATGACACCTTTCGTCATTCTCCATGTGCCATTTCTGAAGTGATTTTCATAGCCCTGTTTGTCAAGAGCTATCCCCGAGAGTACATTCAGTCGAAGTTCAGGAACATGCATGACATCCTTCAAGGTCAATGTACACCCGACATTTGTCCGCAACTGAATATCACACATTCATCTATCCCAGAGGAACTGATATTTCCCATCTTCACTGCTCAAAAGTCTCATGCTTTGTATGTTGTGAAGAAATCCCTGTGAGGAGTGACGTGGTAGGATGCTGCAGTATCTACCACCCACTCAACATCTTGGGTTGCGTTGTGAAGGCATGTCTCTTCCTGTATGGAGCATATTGCTACATCTGCTTGGACAACGACCAGTGTCTCTCCTTCGTCATTCTTCGGCTGGTGATTGCTTTCTCTCTGCTCTCGTTGCAGTTTTCGGCAATTCTTCTTTAGGTGGCCTACAATGCCACAATGGTAGCACTTATAGGTAGGCTTCCTTCCATCTGAGGATCTACCCCTGGTTGTGCTTCTGCCTCTCTCCCCGTCTCTTCCTTGATGTCTTCCTCGAGTCTCTGTGACGAAGGCTTCTGTCTGTTCTGAGCCAACATCTTTCTCTCCTGGACTCCTCATTCGACATGGCATCTTTTACCATAGGCATGGTAACTTTACCTCCTGGAGCGGAATTGCCGAGAGTAATCACCAATGTCTCCCAGCTATCAGGAAGGGAACTGAGTAGTAAGAGGGCTTGTACTTCATCTCCCAGCATGCACTACGCAGACAACTGGTTCACCAGGCTCTGGAACTCGTTGGTGTGTTCCGCAACGGAAGTTCCAATCGTAGCTTCAGGTTCACCAAACGCCTCATTAACAGGGCTTTATTCTGAGCTGTCTTGGACTGGAACATGTCTTCCAGTTTTATCCACATCCCGTAAGCATCTGAATCCTGTGCTATGTGGTGGAAGACACTGTGACCGATCCACTGCCTAATCTGACCCAAAGTTCTGTTGTTGAGTTTATTCCAGTCATACTCCTTACAGACTCTGGTTTCACTCCCTTCAACTCGATGACATCAAACAAATCTTTGCAATGCAAAAAATCTATCATCCGAGGTCTCCAGAGGGATTAATAGTTGTGCAGCCAGTTTAATCATTGCACCAGAAGACGAATCTTCAATTTCCATTTTAAATTTTAAAGTTTAAAATGTAAATACAATAAAATTGGGGCTGAATTTCACAAATCCGAGGTCACCGTTGCGTCCGGAACGGTCGAAAATGGTGAAATAGACATTTCGTTGGTCTAAATCCGACACAGGGGCTGATTTGTAAATTCCTAAAAGTTCTGGGGTAAAACTGTAAATTTCAAAACTTCAGGGGGCTAAATGAAATTTACCAGGCTGCTGACGTGGCGCTGACGTGGCAGTGCTGACGTGGCAAAGTGGGACCGACTTTGCTGACGTGGCAGACACGTGGCGGCTGACGTGTCTGCTGACTGGGCGCTGACGAGGCGCTGACTGTGCGTTGACTGGGCGTGACGTGGCGCTGACGTGGCGGCCACGCGGATCGTCTTCGACCTTCAGCGCGCGTGAGGCGCGTTTCTGCGAGTGGCGGCGCTTGGGAGTTCTCTGCCTGGCGCGTGCAGCGCGTGTGGGCTCTCTGGACCTACGTTTGATTGCCGGAAAATACCACCGTGCTCGTCTCGACGTGAACTAGCTGATGGTATGCTCAAAGTTGATTTTTAACAACTTTGTCGGAACTCGAATTTTCCGAACCGAGCTCCGTTCTTCGGTTTTTCGATCCCAATGAAGAACCAAAGCTACTGATACCACTTGTTGTGATTCACCGATCACTTTAGAGTGTATTTGAGGAAAAACCGAATTGTATTTCTATTACTACAAGAATAGATTACACAAGTTTACAACTAGAAACTTAACAAAAAACCTCACACACTCTCAAGCTCTCTACTTGGAGCTTACACACACTTGGGATATGTTTACAATGGGTGAAGGGCTCATTTTATAGTGTCCAAGACGCGTGAACAGTGTCACACGTCTTGGACACGTTTTTGCCAATCATTCACAGCTTCATGCAAGCTGTTCAACACACACCATTGCTTTCACTTTCGGCACCTCTAGCTGGCAACCAATCAACAATGCCTGCTGGATCTCAACAGTGAAATGTCACATACATATTTCAAAAGAATCATCAATATTTTTGATAAAAATTCGTGTGAATTTAAATAATATGACACATCATCACTAGCCTCATCATAATTCAAAATCGTCATAACAAAGTATATAAGAACTTTGAACTTATTGTTCGTCAGGTTATATAACAGTCATTATGATATCTTTATTTCATAAACTAAGACTATAATCGTAGTACATCCTATAATCGTTATCACAATGAATAAATAAATAATGAAAATCAAAATTTTTTGTGTTCGTCGTCCTTCAAGGACATAGTAGGAAAAAAGAAAATCATAATTTTATAATAAAAAAAAAAAAAAAAAAAATTCAAAAATGTTTGTTTTTCTAATTACAAGTTATTGTCCAAAAATATGAAGGATAAAAAAAAAATTATATCATATACAAAACACTTTCATATAACGTATAGTTAAAAGAAGTATTAGAATGTGCTATTTTATGCAATTAACTATGCATCAATCTACAATATTAGGCAAAATTAAAACTGTCTAAATTTAAAACAAAATTTCCATACCTTTGAAAGAAAGGATAAAGGGCGAGAGTTTTACCTAACATTTGATTAGACACTCGTGCTGATAAGGTGCTAAATTATAAATATAAATAAGTAACACAATAATACAAGAGAGAACGAAATAGAGACAAAATATATGGAGTAAATTTTTATTCAATATCAAATGTGTACAAATAAGAAGAAGAATCCTTGTTTTATAATCTCATCATCTTAAAATGAAGTAAGCGTGAATCATAAATATATACATCATGGATCATAATTTCTTTGGAGAGTAATGTGAGTTATTTGGAGATTAAATGTTAATAGGAAGATGTTGATGGTGTTTTTAGGCACTTTGGTATTTAAGACAGCACGACAGGGGCAAAAGGGTAATTTTCTCCTTGGTCAAGATCATTAATACCGACCCGACCACATGAGTGAGTGGCCGAGAACTTTATGATCCGATAACCGACCACTTTGCTTCGGATGACCGAGCACTATCAGATCGGTAGAAGCATTCTCAGCACAAAGGACCATCATGACCGACCTCATGAAGACCGGGAATATGGCGGGATATGCTCCAGAAGATAAGTTATCCTACTTTCATGGGGAAAACTGATGAGTCAGTGTCCAAATAGGATAAAAGAAGTGAATGTAGTTTTAATTAGGAATCCTTATGGAAAAAAGGATAGTTTTTGACTAGGAATCCTTATGGGAAAAAGGAATAGTTTCAACTAGGAAATTCTTGTATAAATAGGAATATGATTTCTTCACCATTATAAATAGGAGGGTAGAGTGAGTGTAGAGGAGGACAGGAGAAAGAGAGAACAACAAAAAGAGAGAATAAGAGGAACAAGTTGAGAGCAAGGTAGAGTTGAGATCAGAATCACCAAGCTCTGACTTGTAAAACACAAAGAACGGTCTGAGAAGCGCATTTTGAATAATAAAAGTATCATCTTGTTTGTGCCCGTGGACGTAGGTCGGATCCAAATCCACCGAACCACGTTAAAACTCCTTGTTGATTGGTGTATTTATATGTTTTCTGCTAAATTTGCCTTTGGTCCCCCATAACCAAACAAATTCACTATTGAAGGAGGATTTCCTCGGGAGTGATATTCCCATATTACCCTGAGGCCAAAATCAGCCGTCAACAGTTGGCGCCGTCTGTGGGAACTGGACAAAAAGCAACTCGCGTAGTAAGACAATGGCAGAAGGCGGGAATCATCAATCTTCAGGGAGTCCAGCAACAGACTGGATGAAAAAGATGGAAGAAAGCATGAAATCCATGATGGATCGGTTGGAGAGAATGGAGGGAACTAACAACGAGAGACCAGGCATCGGAACCAGTCGAAGAAAAAGTGAAAGAGCAGAAGGGAAAAGGGTGATAGACACAAGTGAAGATGATAGACCCAGGAGGAGGGGCCCCTATGTAAAATCTGTAGTTGTAGAAAAAGATTCGCAAACAGATGACATGTGGGAAGAAGAAGAAGAAGAAGGAAGACCATCACCGGATCCCTCTTATGACAGTCTCTACGACTTCAGAAAAGAGGACATGGAGCATAGCGAAAGGTGTGCGGGAAATTCCAAGGGATGAGGAACGCCGCACCCGGGGCAATAGACACACGGAAGGGCACAGGATACGACATGGCGGCGCAAGGAGCGAATAACAGAGGGAAAAAGAATTGTTGATATAAGTGAGGACGACAGACCCCGGAGAAGGGGGCCCTACAGGGTAAAATCTGTAGTGGTTCTGGAAGACTCCTAAACTGAAGACATGTGGGAGGAAGAAGACGACAAATCGTCACCAAACTCCTCCTATGATAGCCCTCACAAAACCAGGAGAAGAGGGAAAGAATATGACGAAAGAAGCGCGAGAAGATACCGACCCTGAGAAGCACCACTCCCAAGATAGCAGAAAAGAAAGAAACCACAGGAGGAGGCATGGAACCAAAGACAGCAGCATGAAATATTGGCTACGGGAGGAGCTGGTCAAATGGGGAGTATACCCCAATACAAACAGAGGGGATGTCCAGGACGACAAAGATGAGTCCCCCCTCACAGAAGAAATAAAAACAGAGAAATTCCCGAAAAGGTTCAACATGCCGACCATGACGCCCTACAAAAGCCGATGTCTCTTTCCGGCTCGGGTCTGCTCTTGTACCGCCGAGATCGATGTTTGTTTCAGCTCGGGGTCGGGGTACGTCCCACCGAGTCAGCCCTTCGGACTGGGGACGTAACATTCCCCCAGGTCCAAGTGCCTTTTTCAGCTCGGGGTCGGGGTACGTCCCACTGAGTCAGCTCTTCGGACTGAGGACGTAACATTCCCCCAGGTCCAAGTGCCTTTCTCAATTCGGGGTCGGGTTACGTCCCACCGAGTCAGCCCTTCGGACTGGGGATGTAACATTCCCCCCAGGTCCAAGTGCCTTTTTCAGCTCGGGGTCGGGGTATGTCCCACCGAGTCAGCCCTTCGGACTGGGGACGTAACATTCCCCCAGGTCCAAGTGCCTTTTTCAGCTCGGGGTCGGGGGACGTCCCACCGAGTCAGCCCTTCGGACTGGGGACGTAACATTCCCCCAGGTCCAAGTGCCTTTTTCAGCTCGGGGTCGGGGGACGTCCCACCGAGTTAGCCCTTCGGACTGGGGACGTAACATTCCCCCAGGTCCAAGTGCCTTTTTCAGCTCGGGGTCGGGGTATGTCCCACCGAGTCAGCCCTTCGGACTGGGGACGTAACATTCCCCCAGGTCCAAGTGCCTTTTTCAGCTCGGGGTCGGGGTATGTCCCACCGAGTCAGCCCTTCGGACTGGGGACGTAACATTCCCCCAGGTCCAAGTGCCTTTTTCGGCTCGGGGTCGGGTTACGTCCCACCGAGTCATGCTCATTGGTCTGGGGATGAGACATTCCCCCAGAACCAAGTATCTCTCTTGGCTCGGGGGTCCTCAGGGACATACTCGATGCATAGGATCCGTGAGAAGCATAGCACGGGGAGGGATGATACCCCCGTGGCGATTGCTTACTCCAGTGTTACCGAACATAAGGAGGAATATGCCCTTAATGTGTCGAACACTCTTTGATCCTCACTTACCCGATGTAATGGATCCGTGGGAAAGCATAGCACGGGGGATAATGATGCCCCTGTGACGATTGCTAGCTCCAGTGATGCCGGACCTAAGGAGGAATGTGCCCTTAGTATCCCGGACACTCTTTGATCCATTCATCATCCGGATCCGCGAGAGACGCAGCACGGGGATGCGTTGTGCCCCTGTAGCGTGTGCCTACTCCAGCGTGGTAAGGAGGAGCCCTCATACAATACACAGGCTCCCCAGTGAACCGACGTGTAGAGGATGTGCCCTTACCAATCAAACGCTCTTCTAATCCGAATCCTGGTTCGCCGGGACACTGAATTGAAAGATTCAGAATTGTGTTTTGGAGGCCTCGAGCAGGACGCTGTTTTGAGGCATCCGTGCTGTTGTTTACATTTGTAAAAAGTTTTCTTTTGGGACAAGTGCCGAGTCACCCCCACCTTTTTGGTCTTATTTTTCAAAGTTTTGATTTTGTTTTTTCGCTGGTCTGGCAAGGGGACGCCCGTGCCAGATTCGGTAGGGCTTCACAAGGTTGATTCAATTCCCTTCTGAGCAAGTCCCAAAGATTACCTGGCACAGGGCTGGATTCGTTCCGCCGAGGCCACTTGTTTATTCAGCTCGGGGCTGGATTCGTTCCGCCGAGGCCACTTGTTTATTCAGCTCGGGGCTGGATTCGTTCCGCCGAGGCCACTTGTTTATTAGGCTCGGGGCTGGATTCGTTCCGCCGAGGCCACTTGTTTATTCAGCTCGGGGCTGGATTCGTTCCGCCGAGGCCACTTGTTTATTCAGCTCGGGGCTGGATTCGTTCCGCCGAGGCCACTTGTTTATTAGGCTCGGGGCTGGATTCGTTCCGCCGAGGCCACTTGTTTATTCAGCTCGGGGCTGGATTCGTTCCGCCGAGGCCACTTGTTTATTCAGCTCGGGGCTGGATTCGTTCCGCCGAGGCCACTTGTTTATTAGGCTCGGGGCTGGATTCGTTCCGCCGAGGCCACTTGTTTATTCAGCTCGGGGATGGATTCGTTCCGCCGAGGCCACTTGTTTATTCAGCTCGGGGCTGGATTCGTTCCGCCGAGGCCACTTGTTTATTAGGCTCGGGGCTGGATTCGTTCCGCCAAGGTCACTTGGTTTCTCTCAGCTCGGGGTCGGGTTACGTCCCACCGAGTCCGTCCTTTTGGTCTGGGGACGTAACATTCCCCCAGGGCCAAGCATTCATCTCAGCTCGGGGTCGGGTCGTGTCCCACCGAGTCCGCCCTTTTGGTCTGGGGACGTAACATTCCCCCAGGGCCAAGCGTTCATCTCAGCTCGGGGTCGGGTCGTGTCCCACCGAGTCCGTCCTTTTGGTCTGGGGACATGACATCCCCCCAGGGCCAGGTGTTCTTCTCAGCTCGGGGTCGGGTCATGTCCCACCGAGTCCGTCCTTTTGGTCTGGGGACGTAACATTCCCCCAGGGCCAAGTGTTCATCTCAGCTCGGGGTCGGGTCGTGTCCCACCGAGTCCGTCCTTTTGGTCTGGGGACGTAACATTCCCCCAGGGCCAAGTGTTCTTCTCAGCTCGGGGTCGGGTCGTGTCCCACCGAGTCCGTCCTTTTGGTCTGGGGACGTAACATTCCCCCAGGGCCAAGTGTTCATCTCAGCTCGGGGTCGGGTCGTGTCCCACCGAGTCCGTTCTTTTGGTCTGGGGACGTAACATTCCCCCAGGGCCAAGTGTTCATCTCAGCTCGGGGTCGGGTCGTTTCCACCGAGTCCGTCCTTTTGGTCTGGGGACGTACATTCCCCCAGGGCCAAGTGTTCTTCTTAGCTTGGGGTCGGGTCATGTCCCACCGAGTCCGCCCTTTTGGCCTGGGGACGTGACATCCCCCCAGGGCCATGTGTTCTTCTCAGCTCGGGGTCGGGTCATGTCCCACCCAGTCCACCATTTTGGTCTGAGGACGTAACATTTCCCCCGGAGCCAAGTGTTCATTTCAGCTCGGGGTCGGGTTACGTCCCACCGAGTCGGTCGTCATCAGCATAAGGGCAAAGCATTGTCTCCACGGGTAGATATCAGAATCCTCGTTGACTGAGCACATGAGGGTGGCAGGAAGGACCAGATTTGCAGCCAAGGCATTTTTCTCTGCGATTCCTAGAGTGACCACCGACGGATTCATCGGCAACACCCACACCATCTTTTTTATAGTTCCCGGCATCAACTCGCAAACTCGTTGTTACCGAGAACTAGGGGACAGATGTTGATGGTGTTTTTAGGCACTTTGGTATTTAAGACAGCACGACAGGGGCAAAATGGTAATTTTCTCCTTGGTCAAGATCATTAATACCGACCCGACCACATGAGTGAGTGGCCGAGAACTTTATGATCCGATAACCGACCACTTTGCTTCGGATGACCGAGCACTATCAGATCGGTAGAAGCATTCTCAGCACAAAGGACCATCATGACCGACCTCATGAAGACCGGGAATATGGCGGGATATGCTCCAGAATATAAGTTATCATACTTTCATGGGGAAAACTGATGAGTCAGTGTCCAAATAGGATAAAAGAAGTGAAGGTAGTTTTAA
Organism: Zanthoxylum bungeanum; assembly: GCA_019454045.1. Lineage (NCBI taxonomy): Eukaryota > Viridiplantae > Streptophyta > Magnoliopsida > Sapindales > Rutaceae > Zanthoxylum > Zanthoxylum bungeanum. The sequence continues at coordinate 24,649 of SKCR01048590.1, forward strand.
TTAGGAATCCTTATGGAAAAAGGGAATAGTTTTGACTAGGAATCCTTATGGAAAAAGGAATAGTTTCAACTAGGAAATTCTTGTATAAATAGGAATATGATTTCTTCACCATTATAAATAGGAGGGTAGAGTGAGTGTAGAGGAGGACAGGAGAAAAAGAGAACAACAAAAAGAGAGAATAAGAGGAACAAGTTGAGAGCAAGGTAGAGTTGAGATCAGAATCACCAAGCTCTGACTTGTAAAACACAAGAACGGTCTGAGAAGCGCATTTTGAATAATAAAAGTATCATCTTGTTTTGCCCGTGGACGTAGGTCGGATCCAAATCCACCGAACCACGTTAAAACTCCTTGTTGATTGGTGTATTTATCTGTTTTCTGCTAAATTTGCCTTTGGTCCCCCATAACCAAACAATTCACTATTGAAGGAGGATTTCCTCGGAGTGATATTCCCATATTACCCTGAGGCTAAAATCAGCCGTCAACAGAAGATAAAATGTATATAATTGTTTATGAGGAACATTCACAAATACTTAATTGTGTTCATCACACATGTCATTTACTTTTAATTGGATAGCACACATTAAAAAACGATGAGGGGCCCAAATACAGTCCAAAAAACTCAGAAGCCCAATAACAGCCCAACAAACCAAAAACCAAGACAGGGTCCACTCCTCACAAGTGATAACTTGACTAATAAAAATATCCCACGTGTCAAGAATAACAGAAGATCAACGACCAAGAAAGAAGATGACGTGGCAGATTTTCTAAGATGAAAAAAAAAACGTTGCAATTCCCTCCACACACTTGTCAGTAACCTTATCTGTTCTTTCCCTCCAAACATCAAAAAAGATCCATCACCATGAACACACAATCACTAACAGCAACGACTGACTACACATACTATTACTATTATCAACTGAAGGCTTGAAACTATTATATATCTCCGGTTTCTCAAATTCGTTTTCAAAATCAATGGCTAGCAAAATAGCCTTTAGTTTAACACCACAGCGTGTCTTTGCTGCCCCTGTCCAAAAGCCGGCGGCAGCCTTGGTTTCCCTTTCATCTTCTACAAGGGCTCAGTTCAATGGAAGGCAGTTTTGTGTTCGACGCAGATTTTTGGTACTGCCCGTCAAGGCTACTGCTGACCAACAAGGTTAGTTTTATTTATTTATTTATTTGTTTGTTTTATTATTGTTATTCTTATCTTTGTGAAGTGTATTATACTTGTTGTACTTGCTTGTAGAATAGGGTTGGTTAATTATAGATGAAAAGTGAAAATTGATAATTTAACGGTGTGACTTTGTGGTAAAAGGTTTAGGGATTAATTGTCAGGTCTTGTGTTCGAGTCGGGTGCATTTTTTTATAAGAGCTTGAGGCAGTCGAGGTTTTAACTGCTTCGCGCCCGAGTCCGGTGATGGTACTGTTGGAAATCCAATGTTTCCAAAAAAAAAATTTCAAATACAGTTTAGATTTGCTTGGTTGACCATGAAAATTATTTTAATAGACAAAATTTTGAAATTACTATTTAAAAACAAAGAAATAAGACTGAAATTAAATACGAGTATTTTAGATAATCTATTCTTTTAAAAAAATCTACATCCCGACTTTTAAAAGTCCAAAATTTGAGCTTCTCCCTCTCTTTTGACAAGTAGAAAAACCAGCATTGAGACAAAATCTCATAAATTGCCAGGAAGACGATAAATAATTGAAACAGCGTTTGCACGTAAGGGGAATCAAACTTGAGACGTTAGAGTTGATATCAAGTTAGTGAGGCAACTTCAACCAAAAGTTTAAGTTGATAAATGAGGACCTAACAATAGTATTAAAGACAATGAAATGAGGTAAGATCAATTGATTTTCCTTCTTCCAAAATGGATTAGGTCTAAATGAAATGGTTTTGTTAATTAATAAATTACCACACTATCAAAGCTTTACCATGGCTGGATTTGATATGCGTTTCATCCATTAATTAAAAAGTTAAAATTTAATTATTTCAATCTCATTTTGCCCGTCTTTTCAGGCCAGGTTGAGGGAGATGAGGTTGTAGATAGTAAAATTCTGCAGTATTGCAGCATAGACAAGAAAGAGAAGAAGTCATTGGGCGAACTAGAACAAGAGTTTCTACAGGCATTACAAGTATGGGGTTTTTCTTTTTCCCTTTTTCTCCTTAAGTGTGTTGTCATTGTAGTGTATATGATTGATTCCACAAAAGAAGATGCCAATAACTTTGATATTTGATTCATGCCGGTGAATTCCAGATAATTTAGCACTTGGATCACTGGTACCGTTTTCTTATGTTATTCTTGAAGTTGGGTAAAATTAGTTATTTGGTTTAGCTTGCATTAAATAAAAAGTTCCTTTCTGATTTGGTTCGACAGGCTTTCTATTATGAGGGAAAAGCTATTATGTCAAATGAGGAATTTGATAACCTTAAGGAAGAACTAATGTGGGAAGGAAGCAGCGTCGTCATGCTAAGTATGGAGTAAATCTTATATGGAGCTTCAACGCCTACAGTAATGGTGTAAACTTTTAATCATTTGTTAAATCTGAAATTTGACTATATTTTGACAATACAGGTTCTGATGAACAAAAGTTTCTCGAAGCTTCAATGGCTTATGTGGCAGGGAAACCTATTATGTCCGACAAAGAGTTTGATAAACTGAAGCAGAGACTTAAGGTGTGTTTCTGTTTGTTTCATATTCAAGGGTTTACTCTCCATTTATTTCAAAAAATGGAACGTGAACACTTTTCATATTATGAGAATGATGTATTTATCCATTAAGCTACAGACTGCATTGTTAAACTTGTGAATATGTGAAAAAGATAGCAGAGAAAAAGTAGGCTGATCCACACTAAAATTGTTACAATGGCAACATGAAAAATGTTTCCGTGGAAGGCTTGAATTTATTTTGCTCAGGTTGGCGGAAAATTTTTCGTAATTCATATGTACATCATTGATAACTTCTAGTGGGACAAGACAACTGAGAAATCTGTTACAACTTTCAGGAGCAAATATTACTAATGATTGCTCATTTAGAATGCTGATTCTGTAAAACTGCAATTTTTAGCTGCTTTAAATTCAGTGCAGCCATTTGCGACACAGGATCACTTTGCTAGAACATCTGCGGCTTTTTTTTTTTTTTTCCTTTTATACAGATTATTTAGGTTGAAGAAACATTGTTTATCCATTTATCTAATTGCACATGCATATTAGACACTATCAAACTTGTGGAACTTTCATCTGTTGGATTAAGGGTTTATGGGGCAGCCATTTACTTTTGTCACTATTTTTTTGCAGTCGGAAGGGAGCGAAATTGTGGTTGAGGGTCCACGGTGCAGTCTCCGTAGTAGAAAGGTGTGTATTTATTGCCAACTCTTTGTCCTGCTTGTCTAATTATTTGACCTTGATCATTGTAATAACATAATCAAATATGTAGACCTGTCAAACTCATATTAGAGGCAGCTCTCTCCTCTCTGATTCTAAATATTGTGAAGCCCTTTCATTTAACAATTTTATTCATTGGATCTTGTTCATTTAAAATTTTTAACTTCCCAAGTATAGGAGTTTCTTTTATGAGTCTACTTCTTGTAATATGACTTTAATACTAAAGATAGCAGCATGTGCTGCATGTCATACCAAAATGAAGGGCTAAACTGTACAGCTTCCATACACCAAATACTTTCTTTTTTGTTGAGATAAATATTAACTTTTTCTTGTTTCTATACAGTTTTATATTTCATATAGAATGAAGTTTACTCATCACTTTATTGGTATATATGAATTTTAATAAAACCTCTTTTTCCTATGATTTTTTTATTCCTATGATCCTATCACCTAAGTTTTAACAGCTACAGTAGTTTCAGAAGGTAGTAATATATGATCGTTTTGATTTTATCTTTCATTAAAGTTGCATCTTTCCCTAACCATGCCTTGATTAGCAATTTAATTACCCAAGTTATTGAAAAATAATTGACCACGGGTTTGAACAGCAGATATTTCCTTATTTTAAAAAATTCCTTTGGTACTGCACCCCTGTGCTTCTGCTAATAAGTCATGTATGGTCAGCTGGGTTTGGCTTAACTTTGCTGATCGTCCTCTCTCTATTTTTTTTTTGACATAGGTCTACAGCGATTTGTCAGTGGACTATCTCAAAATGCTCTTGTTGAACGTGCCAGCGACTGTTGTTGCACTAGGATTGTAAGTAACATTGCTTTTCTTAGATTGCTGTAGGTTTGAAGTTCGCACTGCTACTCACTGCTCATATAAAAAATTGGGAAAGGAAAAGAGGTTTGCTTCATGAAATGCAAACATTTACCCAGGTTCAATTAATGAATATCTCTTTGATTGAATTTTCATCACATTGTCTTGGATTTCATTTTTTCAGTTTCCTGATTAAATTTGAAAATTTAAGCTGCCATTGCCTCTGCATTGGGGTTAAGATCTATGCTTGCAAGTCATCGGTTTTTCTTTTTCCTCCTTGCACTTTAGTTATTAATTATATTTCGTGGTCCTGCCAGATTTTTCTTCCTGGATGATATCACTGGATTTGAAATCACATATCTGTTGGAGGTATATCTTTAATATAGTTCTTGTTCTCGTTTTTTAAATATATGACAAATTATAGTCCTTAGCTGCACATTTGTTTTAACAGCTTCATTCAATACTTTTTCCCTTCTATAAATTGACCAACCGAACTGGAAATTGCCATTGATCTCCATATTCCTATACTGCCACTGAAACGAATGGGGAGAAAATTTTCCATTCTGCCATGGGATAGATTTTTATTTATTTATTTTTTTGGAAATGTTGGAAACTCCGCCGCCAAATCATCCAACCCGGGTTTAAGCGGAGGAGGTAAAACCCATGACTGTCCTAGGCTCTTATAAGAAATGCACCCCCTGGATTTGAACCCAGGACTTGGAAGCCAGATCATAAGCTCTACACCACCATGCCTCTTGGGGACACCATGGGATAGCAATGAGGATTCTTGGAAGTTTAAAGAAGCTACCATTGCACCATAGTGTGAGAGCACCTTTTGTTTCACACGATCATACTAATAACATTGTCCTCAAATTCTGATTTCATGTTGGCTAACATGTAATGCAAATAATGCAATGACTATATTACATCTCAGGAACATTGAAGAAAATTGAAAAATGATCGGATCAGCTGGTAAAACTTGAATCACTCTGAAGATTTCAGGACAGCTCATTCTTCAATCTTAGTAATTCTAGATTACCTCAGATATATGTTTAGGTTAGGAAGGGAAGTTTAAGTAGATAGTAAGTTTCTCTATGGTATAAATAATCAAAGGGCTAGGATAATCGGACCTCCTGGACCAGTAATACCTTCTTGCAGTAATTATTTAACTACTCTTATTCTTTTCATAGCATGCATCGTTTTCAACTTCACTATTGCTTTCAACAATTCGTAAGTATTAGGAATATAATCTGAGCTGATAATAAGAATTACAGTGGCAAATAAGTTCAAGGTATGAATTCGAAACGAAGGAGTATGAATGGTCCTTAATTTTTGGATTAAAATTGCTTAAATGTATCACAAACCTGAATTTGTGACATGTCACTGTTACAATATTAATTACTTCTAATTAGAAAATCTTTAGACGCCCTCTGTCTCCTCTATCCTCCTAGGCCTAGAACTTGAGGAAGAATGCCTGACATAACGTTATATTTTAGCAGCTCATCTGTTTCTGGCAATAATTCATTACTTGCTTCTTAATGGCAACAATATAATCATATGTTTTTTTCCTTTTGTATTTCAGCTTCCAGAGCCATTCAGTTTCATTTTTACGTGGTTTGCTGCGGTGCCTTTGCTAGTTTGGTTAGCTCAAGCACTCACAAAACTGATTGTCAGAGACTCTTTAATCTTGAAGGTAGAACTTTGTGGACATATCTTTGAGGTTTTTATTGGACAGCTAAATGATTTTGGAGTTGCATCAACTAATGGTTGACTTAATTCTCCAGGGCCCCTGTCCAAACTGTGGTACAGAGAATCTCTCCTTCTTTGGGACCATACTGTCAATTTCTAATGGTGGAACCACCAACAATATTAAATGCTCAAAGTAAGTTAAATTCTCCACTAAAAACAAATCAGTAACAATTTTGTGATTTTGCATTGATTAGGTTACTGTAACATTTTCTGGCTATGATTTAGGGGAGCCCCCATTTTTCCCCAGTTCTTAACTAGTTATCATTTTGCTTCAGTTGCGGAACTGAATTGGTGTTTGATTCAAACACAAGGTTGATTACATTGCCAGAAGGAAGTGAAGCTTGATCAAGGTATATACCCTTTGTCCACCTTAAATTTTATGTCTGGTTCCGGTCTTCACCTAAGGTTTCTAATTTGGTCTAAGAGATGGTAACATAGCTCAAAATCTTTGTATTATGGTTGTTGATACGGTAATTAACAAAAGTGTAGTGCTAAATACAGGAACAACCAATAACAAGTGGTCGTTCGACTTTAGCTAACAGTTGGAGTTGGATGCGAAGAGAGTCAAATTATACATGGAACCATCCCTTGTGGGGAAGGAGAAGTTTATGGTGTGCTTCACTATGTGTTGAATTATGTCAATATCGTATTTGTAAGTATGTGTCAGATACATACCTGTAACAGGCTTGTCCTTAGGAAGAGGAGATGATTAATCTTATTGTATTTGATACTTGAAGTTTCTAGTGTTATATCCCAAATCAAACCCATTTAAGTATGTTTGTAAGTTGTGACACTAAGAGCCCGTTTGATAATACTTAAAATCATATTAAAAGTATTTTTTCATAATTAAAATTATTTGAAATATCTTGATAATAGGTTTAAAAGTGTTAATTAAGTAATTAAATAGCACTCTCAAACTGACTGTAAACTCTCCTTTTATGTTCATCATCACTTTTCTTGTGTTTTATATCTGTAATCAGGAACCTACCTTAGTTACAGTTGATTTTTATGTTTGTAGAGCAAATTGAAACTTCAAAGAAGGAAACTATAGGACTTCTATTTCAAGGAAAGAGAAAAATGGAAAATAAGCCAAAAATTTCAGTCTGAATATAAATTAATACAAGAATTCAACATCCTTACAGCAAGTTTCCCTCGCCATGGCATTCAAACATGGCCGACAAAAATTACATAGGCACATTTCTTCCTACAAGTGAGCCTCAGTCCAACTAAATATATAGCCCCTTGCAACTCCATCAATAACAGATGACACTATCAACTGAACAGCATTCCACTTTAACAATTTTCTCTACAAGATTGCCACATCCAAGTAATCTCCAATCTACAACAGGAAAACAGATGAGGAATAAACATGTCTACATGGAACATATCAAATTCTACTGTCAGTATAAATATGCGATTTACCTCAAAGTTAAGTTCAGCCAATGCTTTACTGTCATCAAGTCGTCTTCCATTTCCGTAAGAATGGGTCATCCCCACCTTCAAAAAAAAAAACATGAAATCATGATATTTAAATGGTTTTAGTACACATTTTGTTATTATTGTTTCTGTAATTGCATTAACAGACAAATATAGTCCCTTAACAATTATGTAGGAAGTACCTGTCTCAGCACAAACCGTCCGCGTTTATCAGGATATACAAAAGCAAAAGAAAGTTTTGCATTTCTTCTCCTTGCCTCTGGAGCAACCTCCTTAACCTAATAGAGAAACAGAAATCAGTAATCAAATACAAGTACAAGTAGAAAACAATTAAAATGAAAATATTTGATTGTGCAGGGGAAAAATCAGAAAGTACAAGATCAGTTAATTCGCGGAGATTAGCATCTTTCCAAGTATAAATTTGAACTTCATCTTTGGGTTCTTTCCCTCTGGCTGCAAAGTCTTCTGCAGTATGATGACCTCCAATCTGCAACAACAAAAAAAAAAAAATTGAAAATTACAGACAAAGTCACAGCACTAAATGATACATGCTCGTCATTGCCTAAAGCTACACCTTTTCCGCATATCTACACAGACCCCTTAAATATTTCCCAAGACAATATGTAGATTTAAACCGTACAGCCCTTTTAACAAACTTTCCAATTCCCTCTTTCACTCTTTAAATGGCTGCTAGACAGCTGCTTTCATATGGATATTGGACAAAGTTTACAATTTTCCTTGCTCATCGCAAATTACACATTACGCTAGAGTCTAGACCAAACAAAAAATTTTACAAAGATAAACTGAAGCAATTTCAAACTGTAACAAGAAGAAAAGGCAATCAAGAGATGTACATACCTTAGTGAAAACTCGAAGCAACAAAGGGCAAGTCTGCAATCAGCAACAGGCAAAAATATCAACACAAATGAACCTAAAACCTTTTCCATAATAACAATTACAAAATTCCCATTTATCACCTCCATCCATATTCCATTGTTAAAATTAAAAGTAAATTTAGCTTATTTCACACTCACCCAACTTGTAACATAATTTAGAATGATGAGTACATAAACTCACAAAATATTGTACAAAAAAAGAGAAAACAAAACCCTAAAATGAATTCGTGAACGTAATAAATACATATAATGAAATAAACACACAAAATAATAACCTTTTCGCGGTCCACAGGTTCAAAGCGGGGGCGAGGAGGTTGGTCTAGCGGCCGGTTCGGAGGAGGCCGGGGTCTCCCGGTTCCTGGACCCGGTCTGTTATGAGTGTGGGGAGCTGCCGCCATTGTTTCTAGTTTCGACTCTGCTGTTTCTTCTCTTTGTTACTGTTTTCAGTATTTTTTTCTCATTTGAATTTTGTTTATTTGTTGTTGGGGAGTGGGAGAAAAAGGCTTTTGTCGGGGGCCCATAAGCCCAATAGGATCGGTTTGAGAAATAGGTTTTATTGGATTGCTAAAATATGAGGCCCAATTCAATGATTTGAAAATGGAAAAATATTTATTCCCAATATTTTAGATTATTTATAAATTCAAAAAAAAAATGTAGTTCGAAATAATAGAAGAGTCATTTTGTGTGTGTGTTTTTTTTTCAAATTATAACTCATATTTTTAATAACCTTTTGGTTCAAAGGGTAAATTATTTGTTAAACACCTATTTTTAATTTTGGGTGTTAGTGATTAAGAGGATCTTTATTTCCCTAAAAATATCATTAGAGTTAGAAAAATTGCATGATACAATTAGAAAATTTATTAAGATTGTTGAACTTTGCTAACCGACATGGGGACAAAAATTATTTTTGCGGGTCGTTTTCATAGTCACGAATAAATAAAATAATTGAATATCGTTGAAGACTAAATGTGGACGGTTTGAGATAAACTTAATTTCCAATGATGATAATTTATCAAAAACTCTATAAAGTTGACAAACAAAAATTGTAGACTATTTATCAAGTAATATATATTAGAAAAGGTTATGTAATATAAAATAGTCTTAATTAAATAAGAGTATATAAGGTGTTCAACGCCATCTCAAATAAATAAATAAGAAAACAAAGTAGTCCAAGCTTACTTTTTAAACCAAATTTTTTAGAAAATCATCACATATCCTTTTTCTATTTCAAGATTCTATCACCTTTCTCATTTTATCCCTTTGACTGTTATCTCTATCAACACTTCCAAGGAAAATTGTAATTGAAAATGGTTATTTGGACTTTGTACACATAATTGGTACATGTATTGGGTATAATCACCGAGAAGAAAGAGAAGAAATTAATCTATTGTTAAATTTACCATTAGGGGTTGGCAATTGATTCGGTTATAACATAATCAACTCAAATAGAAAATTTGATGAAAATCGAATGATTCTAAATCCCTTAATTAAACAGTTCCAAAATCTAACTGTATCCGAAATACTCACCTTATTCATTAGGGGTGGTAAAACGAATCAACGAATCAAATTTATATCGAATCATAAACGAATCGAATCAAAATGTGATGAATTCATATTCGATTCGTTTATTAAACGAATCATAATATCATGATTCGTATTCGTATTCGATTCATTTATTAAACGAATCGAATACGAATATTCGTTTAGTCGTGATATTATTAAATAACAAAATTTAACATAATTTATCTACAAGAAGGACCAAGATGCAAAAAAAACCCAAGATTCCTTCAATCTAAGAAACCTGCAGGCACGTTTAAAGGCAAGTACACTTAAGGCACAATTTTATTCATTTAAAATATCATTAACGAACGTATTTTAGGTGCAGGAATAGCACGTAGTTGCTTCTTATATAAAGACAACAAGTACAAGTCAATCTGCATTACACTTTGTCACATTTTAAGCCTCAAGAGGAAATTAATTAATTGCTACAATGGCATCTTTTCTTCGATCATTTGGATTTAGCTTCCTGTTACTTGTTTTGATTTTGACATTCTCCGGAAAATCAAACGCTTTGGCTTATACACATCCTGTTTACCGACCAGGTCCATGGAAGCTTGCTCATGCTACCTTTTATGGTGATGAATCTGCCTCCGAAACCATGGGTATGTTACATATATTAAAACGTTACCAGGTGTTTTACATCTTTATCTTATTGTATATTAAATGTTCTTTGTATTTGATTTTGCAGGAGGAGCTTGTGGATATGGAAACTTGTTTAATAATGGCTACGGAACAGACACAGCGGCTTTGAGCTCTACATTGTTCAACAATGGATACGCTTGTGGAACTTGTTACCAGATAAAGTGCTATAATTCACCTAATTGCTATAAATATGTACCATTCACCACAGTGACAGCTACAAATCTTTGCCCACCAAATTGGTCTCAGGACTCCAATAATGGAGGCTGGTGCAATCCTCCTCGTGCCCATTTTGACATGTCGAAGCCTGCATTCATGAAGATTGCTTACTGGAAGGCCGGCATTGTCCCAGTCCTGTACCGCAGGTACTAAGAGATTAACATGCGTATTAATATATCATTATCGAATTGATACCATACATTGTTACTTAAATTTAAAAATTTTATTATATTAATTGTAGGGTGCCATGCATAAAGCCTGGTGGGATTCGATTTGCATTCCAGGGAAACGGATACTGGTTGTTGGTGTATGTGATGAATGTTGCAGGAGGTGGAGACATAACAAACATGTGGGTTAAAGGAACAAGAACAGGATGGATTAGCATGAGCCATAACTGGGGAGCTTCATATCAGGCATTTGCAACATTGAGAGGCCAAGCTCTTTCTTTCAAGATCCAGTCATATTCAACCAAGGAGATTATTGTAGCTTACAATGTTGCTCCTGCCAACTGGAATGTAGGATTGACTTACAAGTCCAGTGTCAATTTCCATTAATAAACAAATTCACCATCACTCTCTTTTTGTTCACTATTTCCTTGTATATCTAATATGCAAATTGTAAACATGATATTAATTTGCAATGAAGGTTACCATTTCGGCTTATTTCCACCCATGATTGTAGCTTATATTCAACCATGAATGTCTTATATGGTCTTTTTTTTTCTTTTCAAAAGTTTATTTTCCCATATATTTTTTACATTATCTCGTTTCTCCTAACCATTACTAGAAGTACAAGCGATCGATCGTGGGTGAATCGAGGGCTAAGCTTTTCAGATCTTCGCATCTTTGGCGACAGGTTGCTTGCATTTGTTTGATTTTGTTAGATGCTGATGCGATTGTGCAAGCTGTGAAGTTTCATTTTTGTGGTGTATTGAATCATTTATTTTCCTTTTCTTTGGTTGGGATTAGGGATGACAATTTTACCAGCAAACTCACAAACCCGTAAAAACCCGCCCGCAATGGGTAGAATTTGGTAAATATATTAGTGGGTGCGGTGCGAGTTTGGTAATTTAAAGTAGAACCCGCTGCGGGTGCGGTGCGGGTTTGGTATTTAAGAAAAAAATGCGGGTATCCGCATACCCGCAATATTATTTTTTATTAATTAATATTTTTAGGACAATATAAAAAAACATTCATATAAAAACAACTAACAAAACCCAAACCTAAAACACTAATCCACAGTTCCACACTCCCACTCAGCCGCAGCCCGCAACCTGCCCAACTGAAGATTTTTTGCATGACTAATATTTTTTTTTAATCACACTTGTTAATAAAATTATAATACAAAAATTTGGATTAAGTTCACATGATCAGAAACGGGAGAGGAGCAAAATAAACTAGTGTTTGCTGCAACTTCAGTAGCTTTCCTGCTTCTTCATTACACTTACACCACTTGAACCTTGTAAGCATCACTTTCATTACACTTGGCATAAAAAATATGACCAAAGGTTGGTGATTACTTTTTAGCTTATTTTCGATTGAGTTGGCTAACTTAGATCATTATAATTATGAAGGGAAGAACCCGTTTTAATTATGTTTATATGAAAAAATAAACATATGGTACTGAGTCTTTCATAGATTATGTTATCTATGTACTGTATATACATACATTGCATGTTGTATATGTCAAATGAAAAACAAATGTGAAAACTACAGCTAGCAATTAAAAAATAAATTATTTAATTAAAAAAATTATATTATTAAGAACACAAAGTAATTCAATATTTTAAAAACCTGCAAAAAATCCGTTGGGTACCAATGCGGGTTTGGTAATTTATTTTTATATGCGATGCGGGTTTGATAATGAAAATTAAAACCCGCAACGGGTATGATGCGGGTTTGGTAATTTATTTACATATGCTGGTGCGGGTTTTGATAATGGAAAACCCGCACCATACCCTACCCACTGCCATCCCTAGTTGGGATTGACTGGATTTAGGGTTTTTCGTGAGTATTTAGGCTGGGATAATTATTTCTTTACGAGAATAAATTTACATATAAAAATAAATGTTTGCAAGACTCCATGTACAAGATCTCATCTTGGACTTTATCATGCAAACAAGACTTCTTAATAACACTTTGTCATCCATACAAGACTGTCTTTCACTCCATGTTGTATTGCAAAACTCGAGTGTCAAAACGTAATCATTAATAGAAGGGTTATCAATGGGACGAGACCGGACGAGACGAGATAAGATTTTTAAATCCTAGTCTCATCTCATTTAGGAAGCTCATGTATGCTACCCCATAGCTACTGAAGCACTTGTTGTACTAGATCTTCTCACTGCCACAACAAATCCGCAAACATAATTCTGATATTTGGTCGGTTGGTAAAATTCCATAATATAAAAATAAATTTTCACCTTCCTCTGACTCACTGCTCATTGTCTTCTTTACTACTCCAATTTTGGTAAGTTTTTTTCTTGCTACTATATTAATTAACACATGTTATGTATAAATCAAATTAATTAGGAATTTGTATTTAAGGATTATTTTTGGTTGTATTTAGATAAGAAAGTAATAAAGATTTCTATTCATAATTCTGATATTTTGGTTGTAGTTGTTACTGTAAAGAACGTTATCATGATATCTGCATTAAAAATGATAGAAGTGATGAGCGGAAAATATATCAATATTTACCGCCCCTTTTACTTAATATTTTGTTTAGTTTCTCGGGTTTGATGAATGTTTTGATGTGTTTTAGTTTATTTTACAGATAAAATAATATTAGGACTCAATGAAATCATTTAGGACGAAATGTGGGTCAAATAAGGGCAAAAATTGGACTTGCCATATTAATTTTGGAGATTGGAAACTTGAAAGGGCGTTCTAACGAAGTGCAGTTTCGGAAATTATAGTTTTGCGCAACTGTCGTATTTTGGGTATAACGTTTTACTCCAATATCGGATTGAGCTGATTCAGGTTCCAGATTAAAGAAGACTCAAAGATCTACAACTTTGAAGAACAAAATAATTTCTAATTCTGAATATTGCATGACCGAAATTGATGAAACATCCAGAAGTGTGTTATGAGTAATTATTAAAGTCATTTTCAAAGCAAAAAAAATAAAAAAAAAATGAAAAAATAAAAATAGTTAAGCTCCCACCAAACATGATAGCAATTAATAATGGATTTGGTGGAGCAATTAATAATGGATTTGGTGGATAATTTGATGGAGGCAAAATTTTGCCTATAAATACCAAGCCATTTCATTTGTAAATTCATACTTTCTTTTTTGAAATTCCTTAAGAATAACTAAGAAGATTGTATCTTGTTTGTTTATTTACAGCTTTCAGTCATTAATTTCCGCTTTCACACTTTCTTTTCTTTACTTTTTAGTTTTTACTCACAATACTTTTCTTTCTTTACTTTTTCAGTTTTTACTTTTCAGTAATGAGGAGGTAACTCCTCCTTGCTGGGGAAAATGTAAAGCTTTTATTATTGCTATTTAGATTAATATCCCATAATTATAATATAATAACTATTTAAAATCTGACTTAACGAGGATACCGCCATATTGGTCAGTTGGTAATTATTTATAAATTAGTTTTAACCTGACTAAGCATGGATACCGCCTGGTTGGTCGGTTGGTAATTAATTATTAATTTGACTTAATCAGGATACCGCCTATATGGCTGGTTGGTAATTATCACGCAAAGTTAATATATTATATTAAGGGAGATATCTAAAATAGTAGTAATAAAAGTGGATCCTCTAACTCGAGCATTTTCTTTTATTGTACTTTTACTTTATTTACTTTCAGCAATTTACTTTTCAGCATTTTACTTTTTAACAATTTACTTTCAGCAATTTACTTTCAGCAATTTACCTTTCAACATTTACTTTCCAGCATTTACTTTCCAGTAATTTAATTTCCAGCATTTACTTTATGTCCTTTCTTTTATTTAAGTTTTTACTACCCGTAAATATGTGTCGTAACTAAGCCAGTTATCTGGGGTTGTGATGAAATCCAATATCACCGGTTTATAAGGCGTTAAATTACAGTTTGGGTAATATAAAGGTTTATTTATTGAGCCTTAGTCTTAATGCATCATGTTAACTGGCCATTAATAAGATTGATTCGGTAAACTTAAAATGAACTTGGAAAAAAGATTTTAGTATTAAGACCTTAGACTCAATAGCCCACGATCTTCCTTGAGGATAGATAACCCTTTAATAGATTTCCTTACAGGATAGGAATATACCTGTCGGGCGGGGTAGCCATAATTGGAACTTAATCTTAATGAATTCAGATAACTTAATTGACATGGGAATATGATTAATTGGGTTACACTGGGTATTTGTATCTGACCATCGGAAGAGGCTTTTACATGATTTTGTGTTCCAGGTTAATAAACCGATATATTACACAACCATAAGATAACCACTTCATCTTTAAAAATGATATTGGAAGGATTCACAACCCTGGATAAATTTTATAAATTGAATTTTTCCTAAATCTACTTTCAAGCAATTTTACTTATTTTAATTTTAAAGTGACCATCCAATCAAACAATCAATCCATTAGATACTCGTAAAATTTTATTTCATAAATTAATAGCTTAGGTATTAAGTCCTCGTGGGATCTATACTTTTTATACTACTTGAACGATATGTGCGCTTGCATTATACGCGTGTGATTACGCACTGGTCAAGTTTTTGGCGCCGTTACCGGGGACTTATTTATCTTTCACTATTAGTTTTGAGGTTAGATACCTTTACTTGTATCTAATTTTCTTTTTACTTTTTATTTCTTTTTTCTTGTGTTTCAGGTTCTCAGACACTACATGAGACGAACCAGAAGCTTTGAACTCCGACCGCTTAACCCAGAGATTGAAAGAACCATTAGACAGTTGAGAAGGGAAATGCGAGAAAGCCAAGAAGCAATCGTTAACATGGAACTTGAACCTTTGGAGGTTGCACCACCAATTCCTATTCGAGACAGAACCATTCATGTGGTTGACGACCTCATTTCCTGTATTGTACTTCCTCCCTTACCAGAAAATGCGTGTGACATCAAAAATTACATTCAAATGATTCAGCAGTCAGTACAGTTTGGGGGAAATGTAACTGAAGATCCTAATGCCCACATCAGCAACTTCCTGGAAGTTTGCGGCACTTTCAATTACAACAGAGCAACAAAAGAAGCAATGAGACTGCGAGTTTTTCCATATTCCTTGAAAGACAGAGCAAAATATTGGCTACATTCACTACCAGCAGTTTCCATCATAACTTGGAACACTCTAGCCACAAAATTCCTTGCAAAGTACTTTCCACCAGCCAAAACTGCAAAGTTGAGGAATGACATCACATCTTTTGTACAACAAGATTTAGAATCCCTCTGCGAAGCTTGGGAAAGATTCAAAGATTTACTTAGGAAATGTCCTCACCATGAGATTGCAAAATGGCTACAAGTCCAAACCTTCTACAATGGACTTTCTGGAATAATGAGAACCATAATTGATGCTGCTGCTGGAGGTGCTTTAATGGAAAAATGAGAAGATGAAGCCGGTGACTTAATTGAAGAAATGACCAACAACAACTCTTTGTGGCCAACAGAAAGGAGTTTGATTCAACGAATTGCTGGAATTTATGAAGTTGGAGCCAACATTGCAGTGAATGCCAAACTGGATCAGATATGCAAATTCATGGAAACTCTCAGCATGCAAGGTAACACTGGATCCACAAGTTCACAATATAGAGGAGCACCAGAGACAAAGCAAGTTGTAAAAATGGTGAATTATGTCAACAATTTCAACAGACATGGGAACAACCCATATTCCAACACCTATAACCCAGGGTGGAAGAATCATCCCAATTTTTCTTGGAGCAACAATTCAGGGCAAAAGAACTATCCACCACTAGGATTCCAACAGCAAAGCCAGAAGCATGAAAAAAACCAGGAATAGCATAAGTGATGGCCCAGTTAAAAAAGTACGATGCTATGTTTCAAAATCAAGCAGCATTAATTCAAAATCAAGCAGCATCAAATGAAGCTATGTTTCAAGCCCAATCAGCATTGAATCAAAGCTTAACTTCTTCTATAAAGGCACTGGAAAATCAAATTGGACAACTGGCCAATGCTCAGAGTTACAGACCGTTAGGTAACCTTCCTAGCAACACAGAACCAAATCCAAGGAACATGGGGAATGAGCAATGTCATGCCGTCATGTTAAAAAGTGGTACTGAAATTAACAAAGATGTAGGAGTCAAGACAGTTGTTGAGGAAGTTCCAAAAGAAAGCTACGAAGCAGTTCCACAGATGGAGGAAAAAGAAGCAAAGGAAAAAGATCAAGAAAGAATTATTTTACCTCCACCTTTTCCACAGCATCTCCAGAAGAATAAACTAGACAAGCAGTTTTCTCGGTTCCTGAAGATCTTCAAAAAGCTGCATATCAACATTTCATTTGCAGAAGCGTTGGAACAAATGCCCAGCTATGTCAAATTCATGAAAGACATTCTTTCACGAAAATGGAGATTGGTAGATTATGAGACAATAGCATTATTAGAAGAATGCAGCGCCATCATTCAGAGGAAGCTTCCCCCAAAGTTGAAAGATCCTGGCAGTTTCACTGTTCCTTGCACTATAGGAGAACATGATTTTGGTAAGGCTTTGTGTTATTTAGGTGCAAGTGTTAACTTGATGCCTTTTTCTATTTTCAGGAAATTACAGATTGAAGAAACAATGCCCACCTCAGTCTCTCTACAACTTGCTGATAGAACGCTCGTATTTCCTAGAGGTGTAGTTGAAGATGTGCTGGTCAAAGTTGACAAAATCATTTTCCCAGCAGATTTTATTATCCTTGATATGGAGGAAGACGAAGACGTACCGATCATCCTCGGAAGACCATTCTTGGCTATAGGTCGAACCATTATTGATGTACAAAAAAGAGAACTAACTATGAGGGTACAGGACCAAGAAGTAACATTCAATGTTTTCAAAGCCATGAATTTCCCGAATGACGAGAAGGAGGAATGTTTTAGACTTGATTTGATATATAGTACCATCCAGAACTCCAATGCAATGCAAAGTTCTACTGACAAACTGTCTGTGGAGACTGAAGATAAAGCGTACTGCGCACTGAAGAAGCCAAGGCTTGCCCTACAAGAAACAGAAGAAAAATAGTTCCACCAGCTCAACGAATCGGAGGAATTTCACATTCAGCCTTTTGAGAATGCCAAATTGTACAAAAAAAAGGCCAGGAAAAGACATGATGAGAAGTTAGTGTGCATACAAATAGAACCTAGGCAGATGGTACTGTTAAATAAATAAAGGATGAAACTCTTCCCATGGAAGCCAAAATCACGGTAGTCAGGTCCATTCTTAATCACCAAGGTTTTACCAGATAGAGCCGTTGAGATATATGATCCCGTCTCCAACAAAACATTTAAGGTTAAGAACAAGCATGTCAAGCACTACTAGGGAGAATCATTGAGCGACAAAAAGAAAGTGTCAAACTCTCAGATCCAGCCTAACGTTCGAGCTATCATGTCTAGCTGACGACTTTAAACTTAGCGATAGCAGAGAGGCAACCCATGCAATTTGTGTATATATTCAGATTTGGTGTGTTTTTTTTGTGTGTTTCATTTGTGTAGGTAAAGTCATTTCAGGATGGAAGACGTTCTCACAAATCTTCACAATCAATTTCATTCTCTCTCTCAAAACATTTCACTGAAAGTCTACAAAGCTCGCTTGGAACGAATGAGGCTACTGATGATCAAAGGTATTCCTGCTGACATTCGTTGGATTATTGAAGCACAGGTCCGATTGGCAGGTGAGTCATCTGGCTCTTTTATTTCACATCTGCCGGTTTAGGCAGAAGCACCTATGCTAAAAAAAAGAAGAGCTAAAAGAATGGTGTTTGCTATAAATGTGCTCGCATGACATGTAATACTCGTTGTCGTTATTTAGGAATGGTGTCTGATAACCGCGAAGATAAGATTAATTTCATTAGGGATGGCTTGAGTAAGGAGTCTTTGGATGACATATCTAAGACTCTTGAGACGCATCCCAGTGGATATGTGTATCATGAAATTCGCATGTTATATGCACAATTCTGAAAAGAAAGACAATAGTTAAGTCTCGGGAATCTAACTCAAAAAGACCATGTTTGCCAATTTATAAGAAAATTGGATGGGAAGCTTGTCCCTAACGCATAGACGTCATTCAAGCCATTACATTATTGTAAATATTATATCTCTTTGTCTTTTCCTAATAATTGTGTTTTGTTTTGTTATTTTCTCCGACAGGATCCAAGCTACTTTTTGACCTTTCATGATTTACTATTTTGCTACTAATAGTCCTTTGGAAGATACTTGTGCTATTATTACTCACCTTTTTCAGGTTCTATAAATTCAACTCATCATTGCACCTTTGAAGGCATCTAGATAAAAATGAAAGCCACTTCAAGAAGACGGGTTGAAAATATCTGTGTGTTTTACGGTACCAGTGTTGGTGTTAAACCAGAATACGTAACAGCGACACATGAATTGGGTCGAGTCATTGCTGCAAGGAATATGCACTTAGTATATGGCGGTAGCAATCTTGGACTAATGGGGATCGTTTTAAAGGCGGTACAGGAAGGAGGCAGTCAAGTCTTGGGAATTTCCCAAAACCCTTGGCGGAGGCGAATCTTATTGGATCATCAAACAGCGAGGAACTAATCGTGCCAGATATGTCTGAACGACTGGTAGAGATGATTAACTGTAGTGATGCTTTTATTGCTTTGCCAGGAGGCTTGGGCACAATAGAGGAAATTTTTACAGTACTATCTTGGGCAAACTTGAACATACACCAGAAACCGCTTGGACTGTACAATGTTGATGGATTTTATGATTTTTTTTGTGTTTCTTGATGATGTCCGGAGAAATGGGTTCGTGTCAAAGCCTGTAAAAGAACTCCTCTTTACTGCCAGAACTGCCCAAGATTTAATTGACCAAATCTTAGCCTTTGAACCTCAAATTGACCCCCATTCTTTCCAAGATAAACTGGTCCGATAATGATCGTGGTAAGAGACGTCGAATAAATCCGGATCTTAACCTTTAACTTTTCATTAAATGTAGAATTTCAGCTAATCAGGTACTGTTTTCTAAACTCTTCTTCTATTGTTTAAGACATTGGGGACAATGTCTCATTTAGGTTGGGGGGAGGAGAATAGTTAAATTGTATCTTATTTTTAGTCAAAATTTTTCAAAATAGCCAAAAAAATTGAAAAATTTTACAAAAACCAAAAACATATTTTATATTTTTGTGTTTTTATTTGATTAATCAGGTGAAATTGGTGTGAGATAGTTGTGTAAGGAATTTCCATTCCTGAGACGTA
Source organism: Zanthoxylum bungeanum (assembly GCA_019454045.1). Classification (NCBI taxonomy): domain Eukaryota; kingdom Viridiplantae; phylum Streptophyta; class Magnoliopsida; order Sapindales; family Rutaceae; genus Zanthoxylum; species Zanthoxylum bungeanum. Next base: position 44,732 of record SKCR01048590.1, read on the forward strand.
TCTCAACCTATTTCGGAGCAAGTTAATTTTTGTTTATTTCTTTTTAAATTATTTAATTTGTGAATTCTTCATAAAACTGACTAAAATGAATCTTCATATGCTCAGTTGACAGGTATTATCAGCATACATGGTAACATACAGACATGAGCTGGAATTGAAAAGTTTTTAATATTCAGTGCTCTAGTTTAATTGGAGGAAGCATATAAAAAATCGATGAAAAAAAAAATCTATGAGATCCGAGTTATTAAGTCTGTAAGGGTGTTTTAACACCTAGTGCCCTAAAACCAACTGGTTTGGGAGTCACTGGCCCAAAGCTCCCTACATAGATGGATGATATTGTATATATAATAAAAAAATCAAAAATCAAGAAAAATAAAATCAAAAAAATTATTCCATTGCTTAAAAAAAGGTGTGAATTCTGAAATAACTTTAGGACAAAAATATTACTCTCTTTTCAACTGCACTGGTGACTATTGTGGGCAAAATGAGTTGATTAATATTTTATTGGCTGTGTATATAGAGAATGGTAAAAATAATCGGAGAATTTACTTATTCGGTAATTTAGAAAGAAACAAAACAATTATTAACTTAGATAAGAAGTTTCACCAGTTTAGTCACTTACTTTTATAAGACGTTTGTGGGTATCGTCGCTGTAAGCCCTCACGAAACTACAACTCGTTGATGAGTGGTAAATCTATCACTATTTCCCACTCATTTAACCTTATATTTTGTATAGTTTCTTGAGTATTATGAATATTTTGATGTGTTTTATGTTATTTTGTAGATAAATAAAGTTTCAGGACATTCTAAAGGTGATTTGGGCCAAAACAGTGAAAATTGGACGAAAAAAGCATTTTGGTAATTTCTCGCGACGCGACGCCAAGACCTTCAGCGTCGCGACGCCTAACATGTGCCCAACAGTG